>JAGVVM010003391.1:0-36864 GCA_019149425.1 Psidium friedrichsthalianum
ACGAAGGGGTTGTGATGAGGGAAAACATCCGGTGCTTGAGAGTTTAAGGGAACTTAAGTTGAGCAAAGCTACACAAGCTAAACCGGGTGTGGAGAGAAGACTATTTAGTGTCAAAAATTCTTCAGAGCATCAAAACACTTGAGGTTTGGGATTGCCCTGGTTTGATGACATTATTTCCAGTCATGACATCCTTTCGGAATTTGAAGGAGTTGGTAGTGAGGAATTCCTCTGGATTGGTACATCTAGGAATAGCTTCGACGATCGCAAGTTTGGTGAATCTCACTAAAATGACTATAATTGGATGGAAAGAATGAAAGCATGTATATGGCAGTAATGGCACAAAGATGAAAATGGAGAAAGAAAAGTGATTTCTTGTAGGAGGCTAAGAAGATTGACACTCAAAGATATGCCAAGCCTAGAATGCTTCTCCTCCACCACAAGTTGCATCTTGAGGTTTCCATCCTCCTTGTGGGAGATTCAAAGTGGAAGAGTGCCCCAAAATGAAGATCTTTTCTAAGGGTATGCTAAGCACGCCAGAACTAGAAGATGGGAGTGTGTTCAGATACAGCAATGGAATAACGACTGGAAGATTGATCTCAATAAAGCCATACAAAGTTATCAGGCGTAAAAAATATATGCGCAAAAAAATTAGGTAAGTAGATCCAAATGATGTCTTTCCAATTTTCATTTTTCCTTTTGCTGCCCCCCGCCCCTCCCTCGCAGGGAGGAAGAAAACTTGAACGATTGAGATGTTTTTCATCTTTCGTTTCTCTGCTTCGATTAGGCGACATCACTGAAAGGATTCTTCTTGCGAGCTGAATAGTGTACCGCGCCCTCCTCCCCACCATTCCCTGAAGATCGTGCTTTCTGCTCGTCGTCGTCTTTGCTGGAGAGAAGACGAAAGTGCGACGCCGGAGATGGCACCGCCGAGTCTGGACAGTCCTCACGTCATCTACCCCGCACTTGAAGCTCCGGCAAACTCGTAAGTTCCCGCTGCCAAAATTTCTTCCGATTTTTCGTGTGCTCTTGTGCCTAAATTAGTTGAAGTCGAGAGCTGGTTTCGTCGAACCTTCCCTCAATCGCCGTCTTTTTCAGCTAGGGCTCTGTTTTTCCCTCGCACCTGTTACTTCAGATTATGTATCTTACCTTAGAGTCTGAAACCTCAAGTTCCTCAAGCATTTGCGAGAGAAACACGTCTGTGTTGGAGATTTTTGCGTGTTTAAGCATTTTGCGATATATAAAACCTTATTCGATCTGCGCTTGAAAGAATTGAACAGCTTCATTTAAAATTTTCAATTCCATCATTCGTGCCTTTGCTTTTTCCCTGCACTTGTGGTTTGTGCGCCTAAAATTCATGTGCGCGTGTGTATAGACATGGAAGGCTTCTTCTGAATGTTCACCCTATTGAAATCTAGGAGCATTGATTTTGACATTTGACTTCGGATTGCCGGCTCAGATTGATGACTTTCATTATGTTGTTTACTGTCATTAAAACTCATAAAACTAGCAACTACCGCCTTGAATTCGCTATTTGTGTGATTTGATTCTCATTAGTGTGTATGCTTATGTTGGTTTTTTTAACCATATGTTGGTTTCTCAACCATGTATATGGGCAGACTGCTCCTGTTCAATTCGCTAGGAAAAGTATTCAGGAAAGCAAGAAAATTGTGACTGTCAGTTATTCAGACAGGTCATGGCGGTAAAGCTGAGGTGCTATGGACACGATCGGGGCATTTTTCTGCTGTCTGCACGTGGAGGATGTTTGTGTGTTTACTTCCTTGATAGAGACGATGTTGTGTGCATAGTCTACATATTCACTAGTGCTGGTAAGGACTTGATTTACATTGATCAGATGAACTCTGGAATTGTCATTTGGTTGTCCAAAACTTCCAAATAATATCTCTTTGTATATTCTTGATGAATAAGGGAAGCGCAATTCTATTCTGATTGGGTTTGTAGGGCTCATAATAATCCAGATGCGCACACTCATTAATTCCGCATTCCAAATTTGAATGAACCAGAAAAGAATGTGCTTCAGGATGTCCTTTTTGGTTTATGCATTTTTGTTATGTTGATCTTCATTTTGAATTTGAAATCTAGTATCATAGGCTTATGAAGATTATGGGTTTTATTTTTCCCACAGGGAATACCAAAGAGGTTCATGAGAAAATATGGTGAGAATCTCTCAAAATGGATGCTTCTGAGAGTGTTGAATAGCGCAATTATTTGGCTTGTGGAATTGGAAAAATGTGATGAGATGGTGGTTATCAAAGGGTTGGATTGCCTGCATAACTCACTCTGTGAGGGCCATATTTTTGTCTTCAAATCTGAAGGGGACTCCATGTTCTATGAATCATATTTGATAAAAGCACGTCTGAGATATAATATCCGCCAATGAATGGCAACGTGAGGAACTGAGCCTGAGCAATTGTGGATTTATCTTGCTGAAAGTGGAAGATGCCAGCGATTGCCCTGATGTTTCGATCGAGCTAATCTTGGGGGTTGAATTCTGTTCACCCAAGTGTCCTCAGCTTTGTCAGGAAATCGAATGTGACCAGGTTTGTGAAGTTCATGGCAGTTCGTATGCACATTTATCACATGGAGATTGGGGGAGAAATGAAAGTTCAAACTGGTCCTCACGAGATTTTCGAGGTGTGAATCTTAATCTACTGGCTGATTATCCCTTTGACTGCATTATTCTTGTGTTTCATTCAAATTGCATACAGGAACTCTCTACGTCGTTAGGCTAAGAGAGACTGTTATAGCTAATTCATCCTGGCGGTTTTTCTCTCTCTCTAGCTCTGCCATGGGTGCATATGTATATGTTGGGGAATATCGTATATGTCAAGCCAATGGAGACAACCAAACCAGTCATATCGGATTTGATTGTGCTGAGGATGATACTGGTCTGCATATAGGCCTCAGAAGCTAGACCATTAGAAAGACTCGGATGTATTGATTTACGGTTTCTATGTCGGTGGATATGAGTTTCACATAACAAGAATAGTATATGCCTAGAAAGCGAAAGCTTTCTTCATGTTCTGGCTGCGACTGCTGCAGGTAAGCTGAAAGGGCTTGTGCAGAGCTCTTGAACTGGCCAGCAAATATAAACCCAAGTATCCTTTCTTCCAAATTGGAGCGAGGTGAATATATTTGAAGAAAAGAAATGCAGTAGGATCCTCATGACAAGGACAAATTAGCCCCAGTACTCCCAAATTAGCCTGTGAATTTGATCCGGAGCATCCCTTTTTCAAAGTGTTAATACAGCAAGATTAGGAGAGTAAAGTGGTAATATCTAGCCTAATCCGTCACTGGCATATATCAAGTTTAAATTGTGATTGCTATATATGAGGCCTTGATATTTTGTTTTCCAAGTTGATTTTGTTCTCAAAGTGTCCCTAGGGAATCCTAATGACGGAGTAATGTGGAACCAGAAAGAAATGGGGCACTCACTTGAGAGGTGAACGAATTGAAAATAGCTATGAATGGACACCCACTTCTTCAAGAATGCTTTAGATTGCAGGTTAAGGTCGATGACTTTCATGAGCCTATTAAGGCTGTTGATTAAGCTCCTAAACTAGCAGATAGGGGCATGAATTTACATCATGTGCTTTTTGACATGAGAGTATGCTTATGTGATGTCCTTTTATCATAATGTATTGTTCAAACATGTACTTATGTGCAAGACGTTCCTTGTCGATTTGCAAAGCACCATATTCAAGAAAACAAGGACATGGTGACTCTTAGGTTTTCAGACATATTGTGGCCGCTGAAGCAACATATACACATGAAATCCGGGTGTTCTTCTCTGTTGGTTGGCCTGTATTTGCAAGCGAAAGTCATCTTTGTATGGAAATTATCTTGTGTCTGAGCTCATTGATAGGAATGATGTTGTGTTCCAAGTCTCCATTTTCAATAGCGCCGATAAGGAGCCAATTCACATTGATTGAGATGAACATCGGAAGTGTTACTCTAAGCCATTTGCAGCTTCGATCTGAACTCAGGATTCCTATTTATGCCTCATTTGCTCAGTAGTTGTAAATCCATGAAAAGTAGCCTCTTTTTGGTTCTAAGTTTTCTTCTTTTCCGCGCTAGTCTCAATTCCATAACCTCCCATTTTAGGAAGAAACTCTTTAATTTGGTGCTTCTTTAAGGTTTGTAGTGGCTCAACCTGACATATGGTACCGATAAAGTGTCTGAGCCTCTTAAGGCTGGTGATTAAAGCTCCTGAAATAGCAAATATGGGCATGAATCTACATTGTGTGCTTTTTTTGCGAGGGTATTTTTATGTGATGTCATTCTTTTAGCCTACAGTGTTTTGTTCAACATGTACATATGTGCAGGACTTTCCTGGTCGACTTGCAAAGCCACATATTCAAGAAAACGAGGAAATGGCAACTCTTAGGTTTTCAGAGAGATCGTGGCCGGTGAAGCTTTGAAGCTATATGCGTGAAATCCGGGGGTTCTTTGCCACTGGTTCGCCCGTATTTGCAGGACTCAGCCGTGTATGGGAGATATCTGTGTTTGAGCTCATTGATAGAGATGACGTTGTGTTTGTGTCTCCATTTTCATTAGTGCCGGTAAGGAGCCGATTTATAGTGTCAATATATATCCAGGATTCCTAATTATGCCTCCTTTGCTTAGTAGTTGCGAATCAATGAAAAGTAGGCTCTTTTCTCTTTATTTTTTCTTCTCTTCTGTGCTAGCCTCAATTCTGTGACTTCCATTTTAGAAAGAAACTCACAAATTTGGATCTTCTTTAAGATTTCTAGCCGCTCAACCTGACCTATAGAACTAATGTAGTGTAATAATGTCAGACTTTCCTTTGAGCAGCCCGTGGTTTTACGAGGTCAATTTCAACTTAGATCACATACTTTTAGTAATCTCTTTTCAAACTCTTGAAGATTTTGTGCAAGTCGTTTGCTTGTTGGTGAAACTTGGTAGTTTGTTAGTTTCTTCTGATATGAAGAGCAGTTGAAATTAATTCCGTCACATTAGCAGAATTGGTTTTCATGATAACACTAATTTTCCAATCTATGCTTAATCTTCATTAAAGAGATGTTCAACACCTCTCCTGTTTTGCTCCAGGCGGGATCGAACCGTCTACATGAAGAGCAAGCCATTCTGAACCGGATTTTCATGGTCCTACACTTTCAAGGCCTCTCACGTCTCCTAAATTGGCCAGTGATATTTGATTCAGAGCGTCCCTTTTCCAAAATGGCGATCCCGCGATGTCATACCAATAGCCTGTGAGGATCTGGAGCTTACATCATCACTGATATATCTCTTGTTCAATATAAAAATTTTCATGTTTTGGTTGTTCAAAATTTGTATGTGACTAGGGTCTTCCAGTTGGATACGGCAGGCAACATATTCTGGAAAACAAACAAATAGCAACTCTTCGGTATTCGGTTAGATCGTGGCCAGTGAATTAGTGGCCATGGACAAAAAAAAAAAAAATAGAGGCCATGGACAGGCATGAGAAACTCTGTACATGTCCTTCCCCACCCGTTGACGGGCATTCGTGATCAAAACTCATCTGTGTGCATCAAATGTCTGCGCATTTGAGCTTGTTGATAGGAATGATACTGTCTGTGTTCAAAGCCGCCACTTTGAGTGGTGCTAGTAACGTCCCGATTTGCATTGATTGAGTTGAACATAGAAAAGTGTAAATATGCCTCTTTTATTGAGTAGCAGCGGCTTAATCTGACCAATAAATATTGAAAAGTGTAAAAATATCATGCTCTTTTGGTTAGGATCGGCCTAATACCCAAAAAAACCTCAAACTTTAGCCTTTGTCCCAATTATACCCAAAACTTTTTTTGTCTTATAAAAAACCTCCAACTTTGGCCCAATACCTAAAAAAACCTTAAACTTTAACCTTTGTCCCAATTATACCCAAAACTTTTTTTTGTCTCATAAAAACACTAAACTTTTATTTTTATCCCAATTCTACCGGCTTAACACCCAAAAATATCAACAACTTTAGTTTTGTCCCAATTCTACCAACCTAATACATAAAAAAAAAATCTATTAACTTCTTTTATGTTGTATACTTCTCCTACACATTGTCGGAAAATACAGAACCACTTAAGGTGGTGTGTTTCGGATTCTACCCAGCACTCAACAACCCAAAAATGGTTAGTTGTGGAGATTTGATTATCTAGATAAATAATTTCAAATCTTTCTATCCTTGAAACCTGCTGTTTTTTAATTTAAAAAATTTATTGGTAAGTTTGACGAAAAAATTCAAGCCATGTAAAATTAACTAATAGTAATTATAAACAGAATGCTGGTGGTGGTAGAATTGGGTCAAAAGTAAAAATTTGAAATTTTTTTATGTGATAATTTTTTTTTGATATAATTGGGACAATACTAAAGTTGAGGATTTTTTTGAATATTAGATTGGTAGAATTGGGACAAAAGTAAAAATTGTGGATTTTTTATGAGACAAAAAAAAGTTTTGGATATAATTGGGACTAAGGCCAAAGTTGGGGGTTTTTTATGAGACAAAAAAAAGTTTTGGGTATAATTGGGACAAAGACTAAAGTTTGAGGTTTTTTTGGGTATTAGGCCGGTTAGGATCACCCCATATTTTCCTAATATAAGGGGAATTCTTATTCTGATGTAAATGATGGTTTGATAGAAGTGCTTTAGAGATTGATTGTCCCTCGTTAATTAACGATGAAATATAGAAATCTAAGGGTTAGATTCTCTAAAGGAAAGGGAAAATTATTGAAGGTGTTGGGGAACTTAAAGATTTAAGAGGAGTGGCAAAAATGGAAGTCAATTTACAAATGTCATCTGGATGATTACATGATCTAGGAGGTGCAAAATTGGAGATATATTGTTACTTCTAGCGTGAAGAGCATGATGTAAGATTAAAGTTATCAATCGAAGAAGTCCCCAGCATGGATCGATTGAAGAAGACTCAATTGAAAAGCTTCATCCATTGAAGCTGTCAATTGCGAAAATGAGCATGGTAAGTTGCCAAAACCTCTCAAGGACCATTTATTTTGAAGTCCCCCAAATGGATGAATTGGGGGATACTTATAGTTAAGAAGGTCGGGATGGGAAACTGATCAAATCTTGTCATGGCACAAGGCCATTTAGGAAAAACATTTAACCCACTAAAAGGGTTAGGAGATTGTCTAAATCATCTCTAATAAGTTCCGCTCCGAGTTTATCAGCGGACCACTAGTTAGCCAAGTTATTCCTAAAGGTATTTCTCAAACACCTTCAAGAAAGTCTTCAATATATGTATGCCAAGTTTTGTAATATATGAAAAACACATAACTATAATGTTTATTGTATATTCTTCATAGTGAAAATATTTAGTCATTTGTAAAAGATGTTCTCACTAACTAAATTATACATTATCACGAAATTCTCTTTATAATGTAACTTTTTTTAAAAAAATCTTCTAAACTTGTTGTAATCCTTTAGTCAAAGTTTAATCTCATCAATTCTAAAGATATACGAATTATCACCATCAATAAATGGACCCTTAAATTTATTTTAGGAGCTAGTTAACATGTAATCTTCAAATACAAATATCAAGAAAAATATCTCATTAGAGTTATCAATACTCATGTATCTGATCATAAAATTCATGACTAATTATGCATGTGGGAAATATGAGAAATTATCTAATACATTAAACATATCTTCTCACATTGGTATTGTTTCTTTTATATTAATCAGAATTTTAATGCCAAATTTGCATAACAATTAGAAATTTGCATCGATTATAGATTTAATACCAGAATATGCAATAAAACTAGAAATGCAAAATTAGAGATTTGCTAAAGTGCCCATGAAAGCAAAATGTTGGGCAAAGCTTGCACGTGAGCATGAGATTTGGCTCAACTTTATACGAGCTCTACCCACTTTTATTAGTTACGTAGATATCTCACATTATAGAAGTAAGAAGATATCACATGAGCGTTTCATATGTACTTTTCATTAGTGTGAATAAAATATGGGCCGAGTGACATTGTTGGCTCCACTAGGTTTTTTTTAATGTATGTTTCTCAAGTTATAAATTTTATACTATATGAACTCATTGCTCATATCTAATTTTCTACCATAGTCACTGTGATTGTTGTTTTAACATGAACTCTTGTGAATACTGCTAAATATAAGAGTAATTGATCAACTCATCTTATGTATACATAAATTTCCATTTCTCCATTGATGTCAGAAATGTTATCACTTCAATAGAACAAAGTGATATTAAATCAAATAAGCAAATTATTTTAATTTAATGAAGAATGTAAAAAAATTTTTTAGGAAAAATTATCAAAAAAATTCCTACACCTATTGCAACTTTTTCAATTTAGACATATACTTTCTAATTTTGCCAATTTAGTCCTAAATCTTTTGCATTTGTGCCAATTCAATCCTAAATATTTTTTGATATCAATTCAGTCATAATATTTTTTATTTTCATCAATTTAGTCCATCTGACTATCTTTTGCCAGCCAGTGCTAATATGGACCCGACCGACGCTAATGGGACAGTATATAATAATATTTTAAGAAAATTTTAATTAATTAATTAATTTTTTTTTTTTTTTTTGCTTTTTCTTTTTTATTTTTAATCTTCTTCCTCCCTATTCTTTATTGGCAACCATTGGGCGAGCTCAGCCTTGCCCAGCGATGGCAAGGCCATCGCTGTGTGAGGTCCAACCTTGCCCAAATCTGGCAAGGCTCAACCAAAAGTGAATATCACAAAACGTAACTAAGACGTTGCGGAAGTGATAGGGATTGGGATTGGGATTGGATTGGAGGAGGACAAATGGTGGTTGCTGCGTCGGCGGAGGAGGAGAGAGAGGAGAGGTGAAGGATAAATGAGCAGGGTATCTAATTATCTGAACTACCTCATCGCCATTGGACTATCAACAGAATTGAAGTTGGTGATATGGAAACAATTATGGAGTTTCCATCTTTTCTTTTGCTTGAACTCTTGAGATTGTTATTTCAGAGCTCTTGATTTTTAGGCCATGGCTGGGTGAGATCTGGTCAAGCCTCGCTAGATTTGTGTAAGACCTGACCTCACCCGGCCATGGCTTCACTGGATGGCCTCGCCCAGCGACGACGATGTCACTAGCACAAGGATGAAGAAGATGAACAATAAAATGAACAAGAAAAAAATAATTAATTAATTAAATTTTTTTAAAAATATTACCAAATATTGCCCCGTCAGCACCAATCGGGTCCATATCAGCGCCGGTTGCATCCATGTTAGTGTCGGTCGGCCGAAGATAGCCGGATGGACTGAATTGGTAAAAATGAAAAAGGTTTAGGACTAAATTGCAAAAATTAAAAAGTTTAAGATTGAATTGGCAAAGTGCAATAGATTTAAGACTTTTTTTTTTTGACAATTTTCCCCTTTTTTTTCTTTATCCAACCTCTCTTTGTTGCTAAGTGATACCTAACCACTTTATGAGACTTCCCCAGATCCATTATATTAAATAATGTGATAAAGAAAAAATGACATAACAATTGTCTTCATCAGTAAAAACAGACGTAATATATAGAAATATAGAAGGTAATGAAAATATAAAACATAACATGGTCTCCAATTAGTGAAGTTTGTCTAAAAATTCAAGTCTAAAAATTCAAGGTACAAAACTGAATTGCCCCAGAAAAATTTAGAAACTTATATATTCAACTAATTTGGAGAGAAATAAATATTTTTTTGACGAAAGGAAAAAAGAAAAGGAAAGTAAAATAAATAAAAAGAAAATAATATCATTAATTGATTGTCAATTCTGTGGACTTATAATATCTCGCTCGGCGATGTCATATTGCTCATATCTAATGCGACAGTCAAAAAGTAAAAGTTGTGCTCCGGCACTAAGTAGGCATAACTCTTTGATCTGATCAAAAGCGAAATCCATGCAAGTAGACAATCCGACCAGGCTAGCCGACAACACATGCTCCACGGCTGAAGCATGCGCCGTTGCCATAAGAAGCATTGATGCGGTAGTCAGATCCCCGATTCACGGTATTGGACCTTGGATCAATCAAGAGTTGATCTAAAGCTTGTGGATAATCGTTTGTATACTGCATGCCGTCGTATTCCTTGTACATAAGGGTCACATTTGGGTCATTTCTCGACCACCCCATAGAAGCCCCATGAACATGAGTATGAGTATATGTGATGGGGACATTGTCATCCTAAGACTCGTTGTCCTCCCTTTTGGTTCTCTTTGATTTGCTACAAAGAAACACACAATTGAGTTTGGCTATAGCAAGGGTTCGTCCCCAAAGTGCACTCCATCATCTATTCCTTTTGAGAAAATTTCAAATAAAGAAC
The DNA here is from genome assembly GCA_019149425.1 of Psidium friedrichsthalianum. NCBI lineage: Eukaryota > Viridiplantae > Streptophyta > Magnoliopsida > Myrtales > Myrtaceae > Psidium > Psidium friedrichsthalianum. Next base: position 10,324 of record JAGVVM010003391.1, read on the forward strand.
TCAAGTGCTCTCATTTTCTCAAATAAGAGTCTAAAATAGTCATTGTTTCAAATAAGCGCCTAAAGAGACCATGACCATTTCAGATAAGGGCCTCACTTCACCGGCCGACTAAATATTCCAGCCGATCAGGGTTATTTTTGTCGAAATACACTTTAACCAAATTTTAGTTAAATTAAATTAAAAAATAAAATAACAACTAAAATTGGACCAAAAAAAAAAAGGAAACACGGGCGAGAGGGAGGCCGCCGCCCCAACATCAATAGGGTGGCGGCGATGGCTATTGACCTCGCCAACCAAAGGCGAGGGCTTATTGGCCCTTGCCAAAGGAATGCAGTCTCGCGGAAAGTCTTCCACCGAAGTTCGACGATCTACTGGTTACCAGGCCACACCTTGATAAAATAAAGAGTGTTTTCTATTTTTTGTTGTCCTTTCTTTCTAAGTTGACACAAAGTCCAATGTGGTTGAGCAACTAAGTAAGATGCCCGCCTTTCTATGCTGTGACTCCTCTTGAATTTGATCTCGAACTTTGGGATATGATGGTCTGTATTGCTCTAGATATTTTTACTTCACCTCTCATCTACCTATTCAACTAATTAAATTCCGGATAGGAGAGGGCCGCGTGGCCGATCTAGTGCAAAGTGGCCAACCCTCCGCTGACTCGTGGCCATCCCCCGGACCTAGGTGAGGGTCGGGGCTCTCTTCTTACTCTAGTAGCCCTTGCCTCTGGTCAGCTAGGTTGTCGGGCCTTGCCGAGGTGCCGGCCATCGTTGCCACCCCCATCAGCGTTAGGGCGATGGCCACAAGTAGGAGGGCAGCCCCCTCCCGCCTGTATTTTTTTCTCCCTTTTTTAGTTTTTAGTTTTAGTTTTAGTTTTTTAAAATTTTGAAAAACTCAAAAAAGGAAAATTAATAATAAATAATAAAATATAAAATGACCAAAATACCTCTATTTACTTGTGAGTCATGACCCTTTTGAGATTGATAAGGTCAGTTTAGATCCTTATTTGAAACAATACCCACTTCATGCCTTTATTTGAGACAATGAGGGTACTTCATGCCTTTATTTGAGAAAATGAAGACACTTTGAGCCATTTTTTGAAAATTTTCCTTCTTTTTTTTAAGGCTAAGTCAGTCACACTTTTAGTCATTTATGACGTCCCATAGATGTGTTTTTGATAACTTTCACAATTGTTTCTAAGAATTACTCGCCCATTAGTACACCATATTGTTGCCGTCCGTGCAAACCTAATCTCATATAATTTTTTTTTTGTGAAAAATATTCCCCTCTCTCTCACTATGCATGAAATATTTAGTCAAAAATTGGAATCCTCTAATTTTACGAAATAAATTTATACTATGATTAAAGACCCACTTCACTTTTTTTTTTCCTCTTTTTCCTCCTACTTTGCACACACGTGTCTACCTCGCGTAATAATGTTGAATCTATACGTACACGCTTAGGGTGTATTTGTTTTAAGGAAAGTGTTTTTCAAGAATTGATCTTCTGAATTTTCACCCCGTTTAGACCATCAAAAAATGACGAGTTGATGGAAAATACTTTTCGGTCAACAAAAAATTCATACATAAAATCAGCAAAATGAAATCCCCTATATGAAGAGGTGAAAACACTTTTCAAAAGGTCCTCTCGAATTTTCTGATATTTTCAATATTTCAATATTTATTGTGTTATTTTTTATTGTTATTTTTCTTTTTCTTTTTTTAATCTTTTTTCTTCTTCCTCCCTCCACTGCATAACTAGCGGTCACTAGCAATCCTCAAGCTCGCTAGGACCAATGGCTGCCGGCCAATCATGGTGGAAGGAGGAGGAAGGAAAATTTAATTAATTAATTAATTAAGAATTTGATTTTTTTTTTTTGCCTTGATAAAATTGCAAGATCAAAATCATTTTCCCAATGAAATTCAGACACTGAAAAATATTTTCGATCACATATCACCAACAAAGGAAAAACAAATCATTTTCTTGGAAAGTGATTTTGTAGGAATCATTTTCCTTTTTCATGGAGATTTTCGTGAAACAAATCACCCGTAGGTCATGTAATTAATGAAGTTTTAGACACGATACCGATGTTGTTGCTAATACTACTACTAGGAGTGTGTTAGAAAAGGGGAAAAAAGTGTTGGTAAGAATGTTGGTAATCAATTCAGAATAAACTCCAGAACGATTCAGATTCACTTGTAAAAGAATTCCTGGAACGGTATAAGCAATGGAACAGATTTTTCAACACGAAATTGAAATCGTGAGATCGACACTAAATATAAACCGATGCCTGTGTTCAACACAGTTTCCTTAAAACAGATTCGTTCCCTCAACTCTGTGCTTGAGGTTTCGTGAACGTCTGTCTCCCAGGATACAACGGTTAACAGCTAGGAGGTGAGCACAGAACCTCAGAGCTTTCGGCGAACTTGAAGAAACTGGTGTTTGAACACTATCGAAAAACTAATGCAGGGAATAAGCAGAAAACAGAGCAAAACAGACGAGAACAGAAGCCTTTTGCACTGAGTCAGAATCTGAATGTTCGCGCGCTTCAACAAGAACGAGAAAACCAGTTATTTATAAGATGAGTAGAGGGATTATTCCGGAATAATATGGCGTAACAGTTTATAACGGCTGATTAAATCTGCCGTTTGTAATTGTTACGATGTAACGGTTGATTAATTCTGCCGTTTCTGGCATAATGGATGATTAACTCTGCCATTTGTAACGACCGTAATGTAATGACATTCCAAAAACGTTACAAATGGTCAGCTTCTGAGCGTCGCGAGCTGCTTCTGAACCCTGCACGAGCTGCTTCTGACATTGGTTCTGAACCCCGCGCGAGCTGCTTCTGAACGCTGGATCTGAACCCCGCTCGAGCTGCTTCTGAACGCTGGTTATGAACCTGCGCGAGCTGCTTCTGAACGCTGGTTCCGAACCTGCACGAGCTGCTTCTGAGCGCTGGTTCTGAACCCTGCGAGAGCTGCTTCTGAATCTGAACGTTGCTTCTGAGCTCATCCGAAACATACTCTGCTTCTGAGCTCGCATTAAAGCATCGTTACAAAATCATCCATTAACATTTGCCGTTACAAAATCCGTAACATTTGGAAAAAAGAAAGTTGAGCCATGATGCAAAATTGGGCTAGTCGCGAGACCCATTTTTCTGGTCCGCATTCGTGTACGCAGGTCGTGCGTACGCGCCCCTCGTCGAACCTTCGTTGAGGCCCGAGATTTGCACCCCCCTGCGCCTGTGCGCGAGGCATAGTACTTTGTTGTTATGTTACCACTCCAAAGGAGTGTAACCATATATAAAGCATTTGAAAGCCTTCTTTCTTTCCAATGTGGGACTAGTGTTGCCCACTTCCAACTCAAAGATGCTCTTTGAGAAATAATTTCTCATTCACCCATCAAAACACACCATATTTCCAACAAAAAGAACCCCGAGAAAACCCGAATCGAACCGCCTAGACTGGCCTGAAAATTTTGAACTCAAATAGTCTCAGATTGGGCCATCAGGTGTCAAACTATCTTTGAGTTTGGGACTCGGATGTTCATAAATCAAAAATAATAAATACATACTAATACACATATGGCCCCTTTGTCAATTCCCTTTCATGCCTGTTGAGAGCTCGACCTCTCTTATTCTCCCATATCTCATGCTGGCCGAGATCCAACCGCCATCGCACCGCCGTCAAGCCCCACCACTCACCAAGTGCGCTCCCTCTCAGGCCCCTCATGCTTGCTCATCATTAGTCTCCCTTATGCTTCATCACTCTTTACCACTAGGAAATAGGTTCTTACTAGCCCGTTTTGATGTCTTTAAGATTTTTTTTATTTTATTTTCGTGCATGCTCCTTGAATTTCTTATTAGAAATCTTCAAGTGATAGATAGTCCCATGTTAAAAGATACAATTACCACATAATAATTAGCGAAAATACCACAAAAAAAATCCTAAACATGCATATTGTGACACATTTACCTAAACTTTTTTTTTTACATGAAAAACCCCAAACTTATATCAGAGTGACACATTTACCTTCCGTTCAGATTTTGTTAAATATCTCTGTTAAAATCTGATGTGGCGCTCACATAAAAAAAATTAAAAAGAAAAACTAAAATTAAGTTACTGTTCATCGCCACTGTTCATCTTTTTCAACCTCACCATCCCTCGGCCAAAGCTCTTCCGGAGCTCCTCCATCGCTGCCTATTACCAGGTGGACCTCCAAAAGTTTCGTCCTTGCTGCTAGCCATGGTGGCTACAAGATTCAAGATCGGATTTGCCCTCCTAGATTGCAACCACCATGGCCGCTCGAGCTCGAAGCTTGGCATGAGGTTAGATCTGCAAGACCTGGGCAGCAACCAACGGTGATGATTTGATTTGGGTGAATCAGCTCGATGAGGTATTAGGGTTGCCCAATCTCACCATTTTTCTCTTTATTTCTCTCCTATTCCCTCCAAGTGTATTACGGTTTCTTTGCCCATTTTTGTCTGCTCCTTTTTCTCTAGAAAATGCATAATAAATCTACTGGATCTTTCTTGACTGAGAGCCTCCTTGCCTTTTGTTCAAATGATGACGAAGAAAAGGAAGACGACAATGAAGAAGATCCACTTCCTCCAAGCTTCAAGCTCGAGCAGCCATGACGATCGCAAGCTTAGAGGCCAAATCCGATCTAAAATCGCGCGGCCGCTATGGCCAGCAACTACGATGAAACTTTCGAAGGTCCAAGCGACAGTGGGTAGCGATGGACGAGCTCTGGAAGTGCTTTGGCCGAGAGATTGTGAGGTTGAAGAAGATGAATAGTGATGATGAACACTACAATGCAATCACCACTAATTTAATTTTAGTTTTTTTGGACTTTTTTTAATGTGGCGCTCACGTGGCACCACATCAGTGCTACGTTAGATTTTAATGGAGATATTTAACCGAATCCTAACGGAGGGTAAATGTATCACTCTAATATAAGTTTGGAGTTTTTCATGTCACAAAAAAAAAGCTTATGGTAAATGTGTCACAATAAGCATAGTTTAGGATTTTTTATGGTATATACCCTAATAATTATGGTTTAACAATTTATTAGTTACTTTTAGATACTGGGGAGTATTGGAGAGAGGCCCATTTTCACTTTTAAGGGCTAAATGAAAAAATTGCCACTGAATTCGTTTAAAAACTAATCCAAGTTATTATCATAATTTGGTTTTAAGGTTATTTAGATTGAGAGACCAAAAGAATAACCTCACCCTTAAAGAATTTAAAATTTTACTAATGTTATTTAACAACCATTGTAACATTCTGAAATTTGACCATTTTTCGGAATTTGAATACAGAATGGTTATTTCATGGAGATGCTATAAATGAATCTCACTTGAAGCTAGCCACTCTGAGATGACTAACTAAAGGGGAAAGGCTAACTAGGAATATAAGCACGTGGACCAAATGGTCGATACGCGTAACTCCTAAAAACCACCCGTTAGTTTGAGAATTTATTTAAAGCTGTCATCTTATGAATGAGGCCGCGAATTAAGTTTTGGGATAGGAAAATCGACTCTCATGAGTGTTACAGAGGTTGAAATTGGATATCGCCTCGAAAGGCGTGAATTGGCAGCGTGGCATTAGAATGCCTAAAGAAAAGAGCAAAATTGAAAATTGTCATTTCACCCCCATCTTGTGCTAGAATCCATGGCTAGAGAGTGTTAGTAATTTTGGTGAGGCTAGAAAATTTGTTCGGCGGTATTTCGAGTTATTTTCCGATCGCGATTGAGCCAAATCAGCACCAATTGAGCCCTTACTAGTCATGAAATTTCACGAAATTAGAGAAATGTCTCGTTGGTTATCTTTTTGACCAATTTGACCAGCTTTGATCAAAATTATTGATGCCCAAGCTCTATCAATCCGAAAATTCACTGATAGCTCAAAAATCAATCAATTCGTTCAGCTTTAAGTCGCTTTCAATGAATAGTAATTTCAATTATTAACCCTTGAGATAATATCTACTCTCTCTCTCTCTTTTTCTCTCTCTTATCACCAGAATCTCTTTCCTCTCTCTCTTGATTTTCGGATTTTCTCTCCCTCTCTCTGCTGGATTCTAGTTTTCTGCCATAAACTTCAACTGGCCGCCGACGGAAATCCAGCCGTTGGATTTTCGTGATTTTTGGATATGTTGTACTTCTATCCGAGGTTAGTTCATAAAACTTTGAATCACTTCGATCTGAGGTCATTTGGCCTTCCAAATCTGCTTCGCCGTTTCGGTCGACGAACCAATTTTCTGCCACCTGAATTTGATCTGGGGCTCATATTGATATATGTTGACCCCAACGACCCCTAGAGCTCATTTTCATGTGAAAATATTGATTTTTAGCTTGAGAACCACCCTGTTCAACCTTGATCAGTCCCGGTTTGGACGAAATCCACCGGAATTCGTTGTGCTTTTTCGGTTGCCGCCATGTGCCATCGCTTTCTCAGCTCTGTTTCAGCCTTGATTAGGTAATTTATACCTATATTTCTCGATTAGAATATTATACATGCTATGGACTAGCTCTAGGGTCTGATTCGAGGTAAATCGATTTAGAAAAATTTGCCGTAATCAGCGTATTTGGAGGAAATGAAATTCTGTGGGGCTGTGAATGTGCTGTGGATTTGTGAAAGGTTGCTGTCCATGTTGGATTAATGTTGTTTGAGGTGGTTGATGTGGGTCCCGCGAGGTTCGGGTACCAAAAATAGATTTTTGGGAGATTTAGTGCAAAAACGGGCCAAATAGTATTTTAAAATCAATGTTTACAAACCTCCGAACACTGTTCATGTGCTGCCCATTTTAATTTTGATTTGAAGTGACAATCTTTGTGGGTCCCATATGGTTCAAGTACCGAAAAATGGGTTTATGGAGCGTTTTATGTAAAATCGAGCCTGAGCAATATTTTATGTTACTATTTCAAATATTTGGGGCCCGTGTTTGTATTCAAAATAATATTTGAGGATTACCTACGTATACTTGAAATTAATTATTTGATCATTTTGGATCCCACGTGAGAAATTGAGCATTTTAAATAAAATTGGCACGTGAAAGAAATTAATTGGTTTGGCCATTGTGTCGGCCATATGAATTGAAATATTTGGGCACATGTTTTAAGTTATGGCCTAACGTACTTGGCCAAGGTTTTTGCCCAATTAAAACTGGCATTGTTTTGCATGCCTGATTGAAATATTTGGACTTGTATTTGAAATGTGGCCTAATGTACTTGGCCGATGATTTCTGTCCAAATGAATTTAAAGGATTTTATTGTCTGAAAGGTGAGTGCAACAATTTGGGTTTGCAAAATGAGTTGATTGGCTTTGCCATTTGGCCGGAAATGTGGATTGAATATTTGGACTTGTATTTGAAATGTGGCCTAACGTACTTGGTCGATGATTTCTGTTCAAATGAATTTAAAGGGATTTTACTGCTTGAAAGGCAAATGCGACGGTTTTTGTATGTTTGATTGCATATCATTATGACTTGGCGTGAGATATAGCCATGAAGTCACCTGGCGTAAAATGTAGCCATTGGCGTAAAATGTAGCTATAGAGGCATAAAATGTAGCCTCAGAGGCGGAAAACGTAGCCTCGTGCACCCTGAAGCGTTTGACGCGGGGTAGTTGGAGTGATAATGTCCCAACCTAAAGCGTCCCACATGCGGGTTGAGGCACAGGCCTGAGGCGTCTACGACGCGGATCGAACCTAATGCGCCTATATGACGCGGGTCAAATTGGCTGTTAAGCGAGGCTCATGATTGAGCGTGCATGCATGAGTGATTGCTATAATTGTCCTGGATTGGACTCGTTTGTTTTATAACTTCGCCATTTGTGGCGAACCATTGATTGACTGTTTTATGTGATATTCTGATTTTATGGTCTTGGATTAGACCTGAGCTGTCTCTTTTTATAAATGGTAATTTATGGCGAGTTTTCATTTGGGTGTTGCCCTTGATTTTGGCCCTATGATTTAAAAATTGACTCTGTGGTTTGATTGCCTGGATGAGGCGTAGAGTTGGGTCTGAGAGTGTTTGGTATTTTGAGAAGGGATCTAGAGATTAGCTTACTGAGATTTGTTCTCATAGTTGATTGCCCTTATTTTTTAGACCCGTCCCTAGTAGTAAATGTAATACGGGGATCCTAGAGGAAATTGGTTCAGAGACTCAGTCTTTCCCTGGACCAGATGGCGGGACAAAAAATGACGAGTTGGGTGGAGGCAGAAGTCTCTTGGTAGAAATTTGTGTAGTTTGCTCGCTATTGGAGTTGAGAAACTTGCCAACCTAAGTCTTTTTGTTGTAAAGGTTGAGCAATGGATTGTAATAAGGTGACGAAAACTTTGAACTATGTATGGCATTATCCTAAATATTGTATAAAAAGGACATGTAATATAAAGTGTGATTTGATGAATTGAATGGTCTGTCTCTCTCTCTCTTTCTACCCTTAATCTATGCATGAGATTGAAGGAGCTCGTTTCCGTTGCTTAAGGAACTCTGAGGTCGTTTGGTTACAACGAGTTTCCTGGGCCGTCGTAATTGTCGACCATTCGACCGTACAGGTATGACAGGGATGTTGCGTGGCTCGTGGATTCGGGGCGTGACAACCATACTCTTTGATATGCTCGATTTAAAATGAGAATTAATCATATAATCAAGCTAGTTGAGTATCATGTCAATACTCAATAAATTTGTGAGCTTAATTTAAAAAAGTCAATTGTTATGACATTAGACATAGACATCATCATCCCCCCCCCCCCCCCCCCCACACACACACATATAAATATCTGTAGCCTGCAGTTATTAATCTCAATAAGAGTAGCAGTCGTATAGGTATAGGTTAGCTCTTCCTTGCTTGCATATGAAGTTGTGACTCCCTTCCCTAATGCCTTTTTGCAAACCCTTCTTCACCTGCATTGGTCACTCGGTAGCACGATGGTGGCTACCCTCCCAAGTCCCTATGGAAATAGTGGTATACTTTGTGGAGCTCAAATCTAGTTTCAAACACCGAGTACGAAGTCGAGTCAATCTTGATTTTAGCACCATGGCGGCTCAATTAGACCTAGGGCCCAGCCACGTTGACACTCAATTAGAGAAATACTAGTATATCTGTCTAGTGAAGCGGCTAAGAATTCCAACGTGCAATAGGAAATCTTTTAAAGTCAGCTTTCCTAGTTCCTAGCTGTAATCTTGTAGGCACGTAGCTTAACTTCACAAATCCTTTTTGTATCTTTTATTCGACAAAATGACACTACTATTCTATGTATTTGGAACGTTTACTAGAAAATTAGGTTTTTTCTTTTTGTCACAATATACCTTCAATTACGAATCACTATTTAATAATAGACAAAATTCCTTGAATGATAAGAAATTTTAAATACCAAATGTGTTTTCAGTGTTTCCTTAAATGGATTCAAAGCTTACACGGAGAAATACTTAATAGTTTCAACTTATGGGCTTGATGGGGAAGTTATTAGGTTTGCGTCATGTCATTTTATCATCATTTATAACTCCAAACTGATGCAACTGTAACGTATTTACCCGAAATTAATTTTTTCACTATCAAAAATCTCAAATAAATACATATGTGATAAATTTACCTAAAATTAATTTTTTAACTACCAAAAATCTCTAAATGAGGACACTTATAATAAATTAATCCTCTGTTAGTTTCCGTTAAATTAGAATAATGCCATGAAAAATCCTAAATTGGAATATCTATGACAAATGGAAGATAAAAATCCAAAATTGACACACCCATCAATTGTCACATGTGCCAATAAGTGTGGAGCCTTACTGGCAAAGGGATTGGGAGTAGGAACGTTGATAACATAGATGCGGGATTTGACTCACACCGTGCAAAGAGAATGAGTAAAAATTAAAAAGAGGAGAATTAGAAATATGATAGACCAAAAAAAATTACCACGTGTCATTTTACTCAATAATTTGATGTTAGATTAATTTGTTGCAGATGTATTAGTTTGCGATCTTTTATTGTCAAAATAATAATTTGACTTAAATTTATTACAAGTATACTAATTTAAGATTTTTGTGATATTAACTCTAATATATAACATATTCTTCCTATTGTTTATTTCTATCAATTTGAATTCTTAAGAATACTATTTTCAATTTCCCTAGATCTAGAATTGGAAAATTGACCAGATTATCAAAAAATCATCAATGCAAATAAAAAAAAAATCATGATAAATGAATTTCCTCTCCTTAAAGGAAACTGGGAATAATCAAAAATAAAGAATTGTTAACCTCTGAGGAATTAAAAAGGAAAGAAGAGGAAGAAGAAGATCAACATAAATTAAATAAATCATCATAGAAATAAAAAAAATAAAAACTATAATTTTTAACGTCTGAGGAATTAAAAACGGAGAAGAAGAAGAGGGTGAAGAAGATCGGTAGGTTTTCCATTTCTTGTGTTTCGAGCGTCGGTCACTCTGCTTCTTCTAGATATCGGCTCGCTAAAACCTCTCTTCCTGTCCTTCTTGCACCATCGCACGATCTCCGCTCTCTCCATCTCTCTCCAACCCTCGGGCCGAGCTGCTCAGCCTATCTCGTCCTCCGACCACCGCCGTATCCACGTCGCCAGTCACCTTGGCGGTTGGCATCAACGTCGCCCCTCTTTCTCTGCATCCGAAGCCCCCAAACACTAGGCTTCTTGCTTCAACTCTCCGGGATTGTCGAAGATGGATGAGGACCAGGAGATGGAGAGGTTCGGGATGGACAATGATTATGAGGACGGGCACTGGACGATGGGGAGTTCTATTACCGGCGGCGGAGAGAGAAGCGCGCACAGACCAAGGAAGACGTGCTCTACGGCGTCTTCGCGTCGAAGGACTCTGATTCCGACTACAGCGACTCCTCTAAGAGGAAGCGAAAGAAGAACAGAGACCTCCTAGGTAAGGCTGATCTGTCGAAACCTGTGAATTTCGTTTCCACCGCACATTCATGCCGAACATAGAGATTGATGAGAATTCGAAGAAAGCGAATGAAAATGACGAGTCCGCTGCCATGGATGAGGATAGGCCGGGCTTGGTGGGTTGGTGCTGGTGTGGGTTTGGGGGTTTAAGAAGCGAGACGATGGTTTCGATGAGAACGGCGACGAGGAGGATAAGTTCTTGCCGACGGCATTTGGGTGAAAGATCAAGGAGGGAGCGGAGAGGAGGAGAGAGCAATCCGACCAAGAGAGAAGAAAGCGCAGCAAAGGAAACTCTCTCTCCTCTCTCTTCCGCGTTACCTCTCTGACCTCCCACCTCTCTCTCTCTCTCTCTCTCTCTCTCTCTCTCTCTCTCTCTTTCCCCCTCTCTCCTCTGCCTGGTTCCTTTTCCCTTCTCTGACCTCGAGCCCGAGCCACCGCCATTGTCGGAAGTGACAGAGAGCACGATTGGGAGTCTCTGGCAACGGGCTCGCCGCCGATTGATCCCTATCCCTTCGTTCGCCTCATGAAAATGGCCGAAGCCGAGCTCGAGCCGCCATGGGTACAATGGCCGCGAGTCGAGCTTGAGCAGCCATGGCCGAGGCGGCCTCGCTAGTGGTGGCCGGCGAACCCAAAGCTAAAGCTCGAGCGCGAGAGGCCATGGCACCTATAAACTCGGGAGCCCTCGTCCCTCCCCTTGTCGTCACCCTCAACTTCATCAAGGACTCGAGCAGTCCTCCCTCGCCGGCATCGCTGACCGAGCCAATCGGATCTGGCCGAACGACGCCGACGACAGCCATGGATGAGCCATGAGTCGCTTGTCCCGAGCCGTGCGCCAGTCGCCCATGGAAAGAGGTGTCAGGCGGAGCGGAGATGGGGGAAAGACGCCGATAGAGCGAGGGGTCCTGAAGGGACAACAAAGGACCGATGGGGAGGAGACACGTGTCTCACAGTGAGTGAGATGATGATAACGTCAACCAATTCGTTTTCATTCTTCTTACGACACCCACCACAAATCAAGGCATGTCTCAACCTCAACAATCATTTTTATATTATTCTAACACTTCAGCTATTTCGATCATCTCATTATGGACTCAATGGAGAAGTTCTTTTTCGTTAAGTGGCTACAGATGACTTATCAACTACTTCGTCATCACTCGTGAATCTCTGCATAACGTAATGCCGAAAAATCCACAAAGATGCTTCCCCACATCTCCATGATTTGTATTTTCAAAGAGTTTTTGTTTTATACTAATCTGCTGTCTTCTTTGGCAAAAAAGCACTTTTGGTGCCTTAACTTGTGTACGGGAGATCACTTTGGTGCCTTAACTTTCAAATGGATCACTTTAGTGCCAAGTTTTTAAAAAAGGATCATTTTAGTGCTAAGTCTGATGTGGCTTGCCGGAAATCTAATGTGGCTTGCCGGAAATCTTATTTTATTAATATATGACGCTGATGTGGCTCGTCGGAGATCCACCGTGGCATTTTTATTTAAATTTAAATTTTTTATTTAAAGAATTGAAGAATAAGGTTGAATTTAAAAAAAATTGAAATTTAAAAAAAAAAATTGAATAGGTGAGGGCTTCAAGCCCTCACCGCCGCCCCCACCACTACCGCCGGTGATGGCCGCCGGGGTTGGGTAATGGCCGCCGGGGGGGTCGCCGAGGCCAGGCTCGGGGTCGTGACCCCTGCCGGCCGCAGGCGAGGGCGTGGTGGCCCTTGCCCGACCTCGCCGGCCCTCGCCTAGGTCTGGCCGAGGGCCGCCACGAGCCAGTCACTGGTGGCCGCCCTCGGCCAGACTTGGGCGAGGGCAGGTGAGGTCGAGCGAGGGCCACCACGCCGTCGCCGACCCCTAGCGGGCCTCGGCAACCCCTTGCCGGCGGTAGTGGTGGGGGCGGCGGTGAGGGCTTGAAGCCCTCACCGGTTCAATTTTTTTCTTAAATTTTAAGTTTTTTTTTTACATTTTAACAAATTTTGAAATTTAAAATTGATGTATTTTGATTTATTTTGAAGTGTAAAAGTCTACATGGTAGCTCACGTGGATTTGTTATCATTTTTAAATGTCATTTTATTTTAAAAAATCAATTGTAATTACACGTGGCATTTTTGGTCGGAATAGGCACCAAAGTGATCATTTTTTCTCCGACTTGGCATTAAAGTGATCCGTTTGAAAGTTAAGGCACCAAAGTGATCTCCGTACACAAGTTAAGGCACCAAAAGTGTCCTTTTGCCCAAGACACATGTATAAAAGAGAAGCCAATGGCTTGTAATCAATCACCATGTTGCCTAGGAGTGAGCTTTAGGAGTTCGCCAATTTCCTACAATGCACTATAACATACTGAAACAGCAAAAGATATTGATGCTAATAACCATGAAGCAAAGCAGATCCAGATAAAAAAAATTCAGTGAACCCCTAGAACACAAGAGCAGGCAATTAACAGATGGAATTCAACAAGACTGGATCATCGACTCATTACCAAATGAAACAACAATTTAAAGATTAGTAGTTAAGCTATGTGACAATAGGTTAGTAAAAGCGATTACTACTTGAAACAAGACATGCATGCCCAGAATCTACGAATGATTGCTTACCCTTTCGAACAAAAGAAAAATTTCTAGATACATCCAATATTAGCCATAATTTGGTCGAGTTTCGATTAGTTACAAATTTTGAACTTCGTTTCACAAATAAAATCACAATTCGATGACCTGATTGCAAAAACGTGCCACATAATTCAGTCATCACAATTGATTTACCCTAAACAAGTAGGTCTTATATTTTGAAAGTCAATCTCGGTACTTCTAATAATATACTTTAGGTGAGCAAATAATAACATTCGTGTTCTTTTGGATATACATATATGGCAAGGATAAAAATCTATCTTCCACGATATTCTCATCCATTATTTTTTTAACCACTTTTAACTTAAATAACATGGACACGAATATGTGATACGACACGTTGGCACATCATCTTTCAAAAATAGAAAATTTCGACACATTAAGACACATTATATATTAAATATATATAATAAATTATTATTTATATATTTTTTTTGGTAAAAATGAAGAATTTATAAACATGGAGCTCTTACAATCAAAAGAAACTTCACGGGCACTCTCGTAATTTGACGACAAAAGCCAACCTTCCAGAAAAACGTAAATAATAAAGTGAATTGACAGAAGGGTATAATGGTTGTCTCACACTCACCCCTCTAGCTCATCTCTCTGGCTTCTTTCTCTTCTTTTTTTACCCTTTACGTTTTCCCATGACCTTTCTTCCTCTCTCTCTCTCTCTCATGCCTCAAAGAACCAGACACCCTCCTCCCCTTCCTTTCCCTAGCAGGATCAGACCAGCTGATTCGAATGTGCTCTACGGTGTCTTCGCGTCGGGGGACTTTGATTGGGACTATGACGAATCATAAAAAATAGATAGATTGATGAGAAATAAAGAGAGAGAGATTGAGGAAGACGTGTCCGCTGCCATGGATGAGGAAAAAGAGGAGTTGCAAGCTGAGGTCAGAACTCCAGAAGAAACAACTGAATGGCCTTTAGGAAATAATGAGTACACAGCTAGGCCGGATTGATAGGGAAAAAGCATACATACCGTCCATAATAGCAACTGAAAAGCAGAATTGCCTCAAAAAGCAATTTAGATAAACGTGACCACCAATACTGTATAACAAATATGACCCTGCATAAGAAATTAGTGACTGCAAAATCTGAAAAACCAGAGCATGAGCAAGAACTTTGGCTGAGGAACATACCAGAGATGTTACAGACACAGTTCATGAGCAACTTTTATTTCATACGCGATGGACGATTCTTGCGTCCGATAGATCCTGAGGGTGATGGTGATTCAACGATGCCGGATTGGGTAAAGCTCCCTCCAGGTGGGATGGCGACGTGTTTGCGGGGCTTGGAGTGTTGGGCACCAACTCCTGCTCGCTCTAGAATCTGCAAGCATTTCCTCATCAAGCGCAGTATTCAGAGCGTCTCTCACACTCATCTCTTTCGCCTTAGTAGCAAAATTCTGTAACCGCCTCCCTTCAGCACAAATCTTCAGCAACCTCTCTCTCAACAGCACAGCATCCGGGCCTCCGGCAGTTGCTTTTTGTCTTAGCACCGACAACACGTTGCCCTCTCGAACTCGAACTTGCTCTCACCCGCCAGATAAAGCTCGCTCTCTCTTCTCTCTCTCTCTCTCTTGAACGGGTATTCTTTGAAACAGTGTCCAGCTTCGTCATTCCATGGAACAACTTCCTTGCAAACTCGGTTCCTCCTCCACAGCACAACCGACAGGAGTGGAATTTCGGAAGACCGAGAGGATGGGAGAGTACAAAAGGAAACAGAAATCAACAGACAAATTTCGAATGAATCGAAATGAACTCTGGAGTTCGATCGGAGATGAAACGAAGCAACGATCTTCAGAATTTGTTGACGTGTTTGCAAATCACACTCTCCCCATATCCTTTTATTAAGATGAGAATTTATGTGAAATAGCGGACTAGTGCTAACACAAGATATGATCCCTTGTCATGCTAATTACGTCGGGCAAATTATTACATACAGCCAATATATACCCTATTCCTCTCACAACCAGCATATATGGAGACCTACTAAGAGCGAAACTAAGCCAAAGTATTCACGGCACGTTTCAGATTGGGATGATAATTATTTGAGATCGGCTCGACTAATATATAGTCAAGCTCTAACTCAAATTACTCAAGTGTCTTGTTAAACTAAAGCTCGAGTGCGCCAATACTTGGTTCAACGAGCTTTTGAACCTAAATCAAAAATATAATTGTTATAAAATCAGGAGTATCGTCGTATAAGTAAAATCTCGACATTTTATTCGAGTCAAGCTCCAACATGAATCGACGTAAAATTGAGTTTTGAACATCGAGTATGGAGTTGAGCAGATCTCAAGTTGGCCATTGTAGTGGCTCATGCTGACATTATTGACACTTGAATTTAGCTAGCCAGTTTCATATTCATGGAAACTCATTTCAGAGGCTAGACTCGTTCTCACCAATGAAATTTGACCCTTGATAAAATAAATAGTCAGTTTGCATAACTCGATGTCCATTTCCCCTACTACATTCCTTTTGCATTTAAATACTAGACACATCGTAGATGTAGGATTTTGGATTTTGTGTCAATAATTTAGGAATTATTCGTGCATTTCGTTGTGATTGATGGTCGAATTCTTTGGTAACGCCGAAGTTCAACTCTTAATTGAAGACATTGTGGTTTCGTCGTCCTACATTTTTTTCTTCCATCTAGTTTCCTCTGTATTCTTAATCTAGGGACGTTGAAGTTTGGAGACATAGCGCCGAACAATAAAGTTTCGGTCGACGAAGGCCCAAAGGCTGATCAATACCAAGAGCCCAAGTTTATGCCTATTTTGACTCTTTTGAACCAAACCGGGCCCACTAAATAGTCGTTGGGACGACATCTTCCCGAGTATTAATTAATGAATGACATGTCTATTTGTTTTGCAAATAATGAACCATTTAAAAGATACTTTCTTAAAAATAATCATTTATATATCACTTATAAAAATGAATGCATAGCATGAAAATACATAGATATAAATTGTTATCTATAGTTATACATATTTGTCTTGATTGTTCACTAGTTAGGTGATGTTTTACAGCTTTGCTTTAGATTGGCCAAAGGGTTGGCTCGGCCTGAGCACAACATGGCTAATGGCCATTGGTTGGCCCTTATATACTTGTGTATCTACGTGTGCGTGTGTCTCTGTGTGTGTTGGAAAAGCAACTGCTGAGGCATCTTAAGAATTGGAAGCTAAGTCCTCTTACACGGTAAATGTTATTTGCTGCTGAAAGTAGAATATATATGTAAATCACACAAAGCAGACTAGTTGATATGGACAAGCAAATTGCAAGAATGTCGCTACCTCCATAAATGAAGGGGAAGACCTGAAAGAAAGTAGGCCGCTTATTACGAGTAGTAGATCTAATGACTAATAATTTTAATATCAAATAAGAAAGGTCGGGATTGATGACCACTATTAACCAGTAAAAACTGTCAATTGAATTTCCTGAAACTGGTAAATAATAGCATATATTTTTGCATTTCTTTTGCCTTTTCTCTTTATTTTTTGTTCGTATTTATTCTTTCCCTCGTCATACTAAAATGACAGAGTATTCCTTGTGAATTCATAAAGAGATACATTCAGAAGAACCAGCAAATTGCTCTCCTGCAACTACTGGTTCACGAGAGCTAGTATTGCAAGCAAGTTATGAAGGGAAGGTAGTGTGGCCCAAGACCTTAAAAATTAGTCCAACCACCTCGGTGGTATGAAAAGAAGAAAAAAAGGTCACTTTCTTTTTTGCCAGGGGGAAGAAGATCACTTACTTTTTGTGTACATGTATCTATCTATGACCATACATGCCGCTTTTCATGTTTGTTCGATGCATAGACCAATGCAAGATTGGCGAGATTCATGCATGTCTTCTCTATATTGACACTCGTACTTATTGTAGAGTCTAAGAGCACAGGGGTTTTTTTTTTTTTTTTTTTTTTTCCAAATTAAGTTAAAAAATATTTATCAAAATGGGGGCGAAAAATATATATTTACCAAAATGGGCCTGGTCGACACTCACGCGGCATTCAAATTGACGTACAGGCCCCATGCAGCACTCATACTGCTGTACGAGCCCAATAGTGGCTCCGGTTATAAATTTTATAAATATAAATTAATTAAAAAATGTAAAAATGAGGAATTAGAAAAAATACTATCGCACGGGCCGTGTGAATATTTTTTTATTAATTATTTACATACTAATTAAATTAATTACATATATCTTACTAAATTATTCAATTAATTATTGATAATTATGTTATAAGAATATGCATCAAAATAAAAAAAATTATATTTACAAAGTTATATAAATATTATAAATATAAAATAATTATAAATAATTATAAAAATATGAAATAAAAATGCTGCAGTACAGGCCGTGTGAATATTTTTTATTAATTATTTACATAATACTTAAAATAAATTATATATATCTTAATAAATTTTTCAATTAACTATTGATAATTATGTTATAAAATTAAGCTTTGAAATAAAAAATTATATTTACAAAGTTATATAATTATAAATATCATAAATATAAAATAATTAAAATCACATAAAAAATGAAATTAAAAAAATGCTACTGCATAGGCCCGTTATTAATTATTATGTAAATAATTAATAAAATACATTTTAATAAAATTATCAATTAATTATTGATAATTATGTTGTAAAAATAAGGTGCCAAAGAAAAAAATATTTACAAAGTTATACAAATTTAATTGTTATAAACATAAAATAATTACAAACATGTAAAAAAATATGAATTAAAAAAATAGTATAGCACGGGCATTGTGAATATTTTTTTATAATTATTTATATACTAATTAAATTAATTACATATATCTTAATAAAATTTTCAATTAATTATTAATAATTATGTTATAAAAATAATTTTCGAAATAAAAAAATTATATCTACAAAGTTATATAAATATAAATGTTATAGATATAAAATAACTACAAACACGTAAAAAAATAAGAATTAAAAAAAGCCACGGCATGAGCCCCATGAATATTTATTTATTAATTATTTAAATACTAATTAAATTAATTACATATATCTTGATAAAATTTTTAATTAATTAATAATAATTATGTTATAAAAATAAGCTTCGAAATAAAAAATATATATTTACATAGTTATATAAATATAAATGTTATAAATATAAAATAATTTTATACACATAAAAAAATAAGAATTAAAAAATGATGCAGCACAAGCCCTGTGAACATTTTTTCATTAATTATTTACATACTAATTAAATTATATATCTTAATAAAATTTTTAATTAATTATTAATAATTATGCTATGAAAATAAGCTTGGCAACAAAAAAATTATATTTACAAAGTTATATAATTATAAATATTATAATATAAGAACATTTAAAAATGTAAAAAAGGAAATTATAAAAAAAAATGTTGCCACACGGGCCCCGTGAATTTTTTTAATTAATTATTTACATCCTAATTAAATTAATCACATATATCTTAATAAATTTTTCAATTAATTATTGATAATTATGTTATAAAAATAGGCTACAAAAGAAAAAATTATATGTATAAATTTATATAAATATAAAATAATTACAAACATGTAAAAAATACAAATTAAAAAAATGCTGTGAGCCTTGTGAATATTTTTTTATTAATTATTCACATACTAATTAAATTAGTTATACGTATCTTAATAAAATTTTCAATTAATTATTAATAATTATGTCATATAAATAAGCTCAAAATAAAAAAAATTATATTTAGAAATTTATATAATTACAAATACTATAAATATAAACTAATAAAAAAAATGAAAAAAACGAAATTAAAAAAATGCGGCCGCAAGTGCCCTGTGAATATTTTTTTATTAATTATTTACATACTAATTAATTTAATTACATATATCTTAATAAATTTTTAAATTAATTATTGATAATTATGTTATAAGAATAAGCTTCAAAATAAAAAAAATTATATTTACAAATATATAATTATAGATATTATAAATATAAAATAATTTAAAAAAAAAAAAGAGGCCGGGGCCACTATTTGGCCAGTGTGGCACTTAGCCCGGGCAGCATTTTTAGTGCCACCTGAGCCCTATTTTGGTAAATATATTTTTTTAAAACTTAATGTGGAAAAAAACCTGAGCACAGGATTGTGATATTTTTGATTTCAGATTGCAAGTTGTGATTAAAGACCATCTCATCAAGCTAACACTAGCACAAATGCACATCCTGTTTGCCTTTTCTCGTCAGCGTCTGCTTATATCCCATGTCTTATCATATATCGGCTGGTCAAATGTCTTCAAGGGCACAGTGTTCCTTGTGATTACATAAAGAAATACTGTCAAGCAGCCAGCAAATTGCGATTTTTGGGTACCTGAACGCATTGAGGTCGGTGACCATCAGGATCTATCGATGCTACGGTGTAGAGAACTTTGTTTGTTGGTCCAAGTTTGTGAGCGAAACGTATCTTGAGTGAAGGGGATGTCTGCATGGTTGAGCTCATTGTGGAGACAATGTTCAGGATGAATTGGGATGAACATTGGAAGTGTCACTTTAGGGCATATAATAATAAAATGCGATTTATGCCTCTATTTTGCTGTGATGAACCCAATGAAAGTGAACTTATATTTGTAACTGTGCTTTTTTCTGAGCTAGTTGCAATCCTATCATCTATATTCCTGGCCAGTCCCATGTATTGGATATTATCAATTAAAATTCCTGCACACATTTTCTACTCCGGGTTTCTATCTCGAGCTCGTTATGCTTTTATCATGGTTCCAGTTTATTCATCCTGGTTTTGGTAGAACAAAAGAAGCACCAAAAGCAATTAAATTGCATGTACCTTCTCATCTGCCTTACATGATGTTGAATTCCTTTTCAGTTTGTGAGTGTCATAGTAATTAAATTGCACACTTCCTGATGCTACTTTTCTAATAAATATGATTGGAACCGAAAAGAACGAAGCTCCGAACATCAAAGAGTAACAGAAGTTCAGAATTGCTCCTCGTGTAATATGGAGGTGTGACTGGTCGTTGTGTACGTACACATGACTTAAATCACGTTTCAAATGCTTAAATTTGTGGTATGTTGATTGATGGCATTGATTTGGGTGTTCGAAATTGCAGTTAATCAGTTATGTCTAATACGATGAGCGTGTAAAAAATTCAGTTTCCATGTTCACACTTACTAATTAGCAAACTATGCTAAATCATTCCTAGTAACTTCGAAAGATTCCCATATTTGCCCATGAGAATTCTCCTTTTCCTTAGTGCAGATGAGACCATACGACCCTAAATGTCCAGTGAGCCATGTTGAATCGTATTTCATTGTTCTACTGATCAAAATGTCTGTCATTGCCCTTGAAATAGTTATAGCTATAGAATTTGGATCACAGTATCCCTTTTTCAAAATGGCGATTTGGCAATCTCTTGGCATGGAAGGAATTTGGGAAGACACAGAAGCTCGAGCTGCTCATTACTGAGATTTTTGAGATGTGAATCTTAATCTACAAGCTAATTCTCCCCATGATCTTTCTCTGTCTCTAGCTCCTCTGTACGCACCCACACGTATGTGTTGGGGGATCTCATAAACGTCAAGCCAATGGAAACAAACCGAACCAGCCATATAGGATTTGATTGTGCTGAAATGAAATTGGTGTGCTTATAGGCCTCGAAAGCTAGACCATTGGAAGACTAGATCTTTTGATTTTAAGGTCGCTAGGTCGGTAGATATGAGTTGCACATAACAGCGTGTACCTATGCAAGGATTGTTCGCTGATACAAAATCTGTATGCTTCACATATCAAACAACAGAGAACACGCGCTTCGATCATCCCTCACCACTGCGGCATTCACACTATCGTTCGCTGGCTACACACGACCGACACATTCTATACACACACAAAATACAGAACGCTCAGCTCCAACACAGAGCCTGCAACTTTTATGTCGCACGTTGAGCATACGAAACATGAGAATTATAACACCAAATGACAACTGAGCATCACATGCCAACAAAGTCGGCCATAACGAGGGTTCGACAAGTCGAGAACAAATTGATTTGATGTAATATGATTTTCGGTTTGGGGATTGAATCCAAGATATAGTCAGAACCATCAAACAAATGATATGCATTTCGATAAGTAGCCCATACGCAAATACAAAGCAAAGATTCACTTCCAGATTATCACAACAACAACAACAGTTCAAGTCCGAGTTGTTAATAGTGCTTCAATCCGATCAGATTTACTCGCAAACATTCGCTAAAGCTCACAGGCTCTGTTTCGTTCATGAGCGGCAGAAACAGAGTGTGTGGAATTTACCTTGATGAGTGATTTCTTTTTTTACCGCGGCCGGTGATCAGATCAAGAGACGAAGTTCCTGGAGGCGTTGGCGTTGATGATCGGGGTTGGCCGGTGTAGAGGTAACAACCAAGGTTCATGCATTGGGCTGAGCCTATATCAATCATTAATGTGGACATTCATAGATTTTATCATACTAAGAGATTCGCATTGGATTAATTGGCTTTTGAATTTTCTTGTGGAAGCTATTCCCAATAGATTTTATCATGCTAGGACAAGTCGCATGTGTATTTGGAGTTAATTTGGCTTGAATTCTTCCACGTGTCAACTATCCAATAATGACTCTGGAAATCATATTTTACATCAAAGGTGGGCCTAATAACAACCCCTAAATGTATTAAACTTAGTATGGATAGTGCTTTTCTAGTTAAATTAAACTCATTCTAGAGTATATCCATCTTCAAACCACCGCACTGACCAGGCAGAGGTGAAAAACCTATGCAATAACGGACAGCAGAGGAAGCATCGGTCTAGCTCGCTTTCGGTGAGAATAGGAACTTCAGAATTACTTGGTTAAATCTGCTCCCGATTCGGCAAATCGGATAAACGCACGAGTTTCGTTCTCACGAATGGAATGATCCTGAATGTGTATGACGCCTTTCATTGATCCTAGTGTTACGGTCACCAAATGGGGAGAGTCATGAGTCATGAAACGGAGGAAGCAACCAGCTTCCAGTTCGATACCTATGTCAAGTGATGATTATAAGGAAAAAAAAAAAAAAAGAGAAAAGAAACTAACTCATGTTAAAGTGATTGAATCTTTTATAGATTTGGTATTACCTTAAACTAAGAAAAATGATAAAAAAGATGGGGAAAAAAGCTACAAATTAAGTTACTTCCAATATGCAGAAAGTTACTTGCAAATTTGAAAAACTCATTTACACATGCGACACTTCAAATTTCATATGAATTCATTAAAAAATCATTGAAGGATAGATAAGTGCGACACACCATCAAAGTCACCTCTTAAAAACTTCTTTTAGGTGGTTAGATAGTAACGAATTGGATCGTTAATGCTAAGAGGCCCAAAGGACCAAGCCTCACGTATGGCTCAAACTTGCATACTAACTAGAGATATATTATTATTTTTTTTCAAGCTAGGTGAGCAGACGAAAGCAATTCTCTTCTTGGACCTAGCTTGCCCACCTCAGTCTTAATCACTTTTGTGTAGAAAACTTAGTGTAGAAAACTTAGTGCCCCTTTTTTTTTATCCTGGACAAGGCTGGATAAGGACTTCTAGGCCCAACCGCAATCGCAAAGGGCACAATGGACGGACAGATAGCAATTCGCTACAAATTAATTCAATCAAATCAAGATCAATATCTTCCCAAAAACTAATTCGACTTAATTCAGCAATAATCAACAATATATTCGGCACTACAATCTGTAGCCTCGGTCTCAAGAACAACATATTTAAATTTGAGCTAATTATTTCAACGTTTGGCTTTCGAATTGAGATAGTAAAGTCACGCCTTTTTTTTTTCTTTCTTCTTCTTCTCGCGGTTGGCCGAGACTCAAATCTCTCCTCCCCCGTTTTCTCTCTCTCTCTCCCCTCCGGGCAGTTTTTGTCACGGGCGCAGGGCACCCACGAAGCAGCCCCTCTTCTTTTCTTTCTTCTTTTTGTCCTTTACTATTTTCTCCTTTTGACTTTTGTTTTTCGGTTCTTTGTTCCTTTTATTTCTTTATTTGCTTGTTGGGCCCCACATAGGCGGTCCCACCACACTTGCTCTCCATATGGAAGCATAAAGAATTCATGCATGCGCAGGAGTTAGATTCCAACGCATGGATTTAGAAGTCCAGTGGACCGGTGAACCTCCCCGTTTGTCACGGTTTTGATCGGACTACATCAGCACTCGAACACACATCGACCCATAAGCTAGCATGGACACTCCTCCTAGCGAAATTTTCGCGTGTCGGTTTCCCGAACGGACACGTGGGGGACTCGCGTGTTCCATTCGGACAACACCGACACCTCCCGTTGCCCATTGGGTCCCTTATAGCTTATGTAGCACGATCACGATATGGGATGCGGGACGCGACCCGACACACTACACATGATTTCTAAAAAATAGAAAATTTCGACATATTAAGACACATTATATAATAAATATATATTTTTATTATACATGTAAATTATCATTTTTACATGTCCGAACTATATTACACAACCTCTTAATTGAAGTGATTCATGTGGAACCAAAGCATGCCCAACAAGTTCTCGGTTTGCTCCGATTGTAATGCCTAGCCTTGCAATCATGAAAATGGTAACTACATTGCTACCAAGTACCACGACAGTAGACGCCGTTATGGGGGAGCGAATCCAAGAAAAGTGAACTGCCAAACTATTACATTTGAACCAAAAAAGACGAGCTATCAAACTTACAGGATATATATAGCTTAAGCACTCGGACAACTATTCCCATGCTGCACTTTGAAAAACCACTAAAACAGAGATGCTCCGTTAATAGTTAACTAACGTATGGAAATACTTAACCATTAATCATCACATTACTTAATTCCACAAAGAAAGGGCTTAACCAAAACCAGTCAGTGTCAAAGACAACTCGATGATTGCTAAGGCGAACTAGAAAGGGCTTAACCAGAAATTCGAAAGGCAAAAGCATCATATCATTTGTTGTAAAGCTAGCTTCAAAAGTGATTGCATGCGATACATTTCTGAAGATACATAAATTGCATACTGAGAAAAACATCATATGGTCTGCGTGTGAAGCCACTGGAATATGCTACAAAACAATTCTTATTCAACTAATCTTGCTGGAGGAATTATCTGAATTTCGCAGCAACCCTGATGCCGAATCCTGCTGCAATATTGTCACCATTCAATAGAAGAAAAAGGAAAAAAAAATGATATCAATATAATGAGATTGGATCTGGCATCGATCGAAAGTCAATCAACGAAAGTCAAATTCGAAGACCTCAATTTTTGCGTCAGAAGCAACATCACCTACTTATCTAATATTTCTTAGAGAAGCAAGAGCTGCGACGAAAATCAACATCATGAAACCGTTGAATCATTGCAAAATGTACCTCTAATCCAATATTAATTTATCTCATCTTTCTCGGTGAAACAATGCCGAGGTACATATTTTTCCTTTATATAAATATTTTGAAATTATAGGTAACTCTTGTTTTTGTTGATATCTTACTGTTTACTGATTTAGAATTTTCATTCATTTGTAAAATATGTTCTACCTAAAGTATGCTTTATCGTGAGAATTTCTTCAAGACCTATCGAAATCCATATAACACTAAAACTCCTTGAAAGCTCGTTCAAAACCGTACTATAATTCTTAATTCAGAGTTTGTTCTCATCAAAATTTAGAGAGATGTCTTTTCTCTTCATCTCCTATAAATTGATAGGAATTATGTCTTATAATTCACTTAATCATATCTAAATAATCTAGAATATCAAACTGATAGACCTTCAATTTTGCTTTACGTGCCAATTGATATGTAAGTTTCAAACATGAATGTTTAAAAACTATTTTCATTGGATGTATCTATGAGATCATTATCCAGCGAAATCCATTAAAATATCTTTACGACCTTTGCACAAAAAAAAATTATTTCATGTTATGATTTCAGTGGTGACTTTTGGAATATTAAAAAAAATGATATTCCACATAAGTATCAAATTGCGCATATAGCATGTGATATTGATGGTCTTTTTGTTTCTGTTTCTCAAGGCAAATGGGCATTTACAGCGCCCACTGTCTTCTGTTCTTCTCACAATTCCTTCAATATTATAGCTCGACCTCGTCCTCGTCCCCGTCAGTTGTCGCTGTAGACAAGACGAAGTTGTTGCCGAGCAGGAGAGTCCTCCAAGTAGTAGCCCTCACTTCTTCAGGATCACCCTCTCTGACATGCTAACTTGCTAGTTCAGTAGTTTTAATCAACAGCCTTAAGTGACTCATAGATTTTAATTAAACAGCAATCCAAAGCATTCTTTAGGAAGTGAATTTTCCATTATTAACCATTTTCAGTAAGTTTACCGCATCAGGTGACTGTCCATCCTTTCACTTGGGTAATTAATAGAGCAGCTCATGAAGAATATCTGGATATTCAAGTGAGTGTCTTCACTTATTTATTTATTTCCCCAGTTTCACGATATTCCATCATTAGGATTCCCCATGGGCACATTAAGACAAAATGACGTCATATAGTTTACGATCCATATCACATATCCACTTGGGAAAGCATAGTATACTCTCTCTCTCTCTCTCTCGGCTCTGGTGTGGTGCGTAAGAGCTTGGACCAGTCAACTAGTCAAACTACGCCAAAGTCCTTTTCTTTCTCTTTTTCTTTTTCTTTTTATTTACCTTTTTTTATTGCTTTGGGCCATCTTCGTCGCCACGCTGCTCCATCAGACTTCACCGAAGGGAAACTAAGAGCTGAGCTCGCTTCATTGACATCACGGGAACAAACTAGTAAGAAGACTAAGCTGTTCATCGTCTTCTTCCGTGGCCGTGCGGGTCTGCGACAATCAACGATGCCAGTTCGCCTCGTCCCAAGTCTTGTTTTCGTCTCGCTATCGCTCCGCCGGATCCCTTGCGGCGCCACCTGCTGTCTAGGTCAGATCCGACATGATTTGGCACCTCGAGGCCGCTTCCTTCGCTACCC
>JAGVVM010003392.1:0-15973 GCA_019149425.1 Psidium friedrichsthalianum
CCTCGTCTAATTGCTAAGGGATATGCTCAACAAAATGGTGTTGATTATTTTGAGACTTTTTCCTAGATGGCTAAAATAGCTTCTGTTCAGTTGTTTATTTCTCTAGCATCATCCCATGATTGGATCCTTCATCAGCTTGATGTCAAGAATGCTTTCTTGAATGGCTATCTTGATGATGAGGTATATATGGAGCAACCTCTCAGGTTTGTTGCTTAGGGGGAGTCTTCTAAGGTTTGTCGGCTTCGTCGCTCATTATATGGTCTCAAGCAGTCACCTCGTGCATGGTTTGGTAGGTTTACTACAGCTGTTGTATGAGATTTTAGCATGAAGCAGAGTATTAAGGATAGTTCTATTTTCTATCATACTTCTCCCGCATGCTGTATTTATATATATATATATATATGGTTGTATACGTAGATGATATTGCGATCACTGGTAATGACTTAGCAAGCACCTCCAAACTCAAAAGAGTTCTTGCACAGTCAGTTTCAGACCAAGGATCTTGGTCTTTTGAGATACTTTCTTGGTATTGAGGTTTCTAAATGTGAGAATGGTGTTTTACTATCTCAAAGAAAATATGTGTTAGATTTATTGCAGGGTTTTCTAGGGCAAAATATTGTGTGTCCCCCATGATTCCTGGTGATAAGCTCATGCCGCAACAAGGGTCCCCGATTCCGGAGCCTGAGAGGTATCGTAGATTAGTGGGAAAACTCAATTATCTCACCATAACCAGACCTGATGTTGCCTTTCCAGTCAGTGTTATGGGTCAATTTATGGCTGACCCTCGTGTTCCTCATTAGGAGGTTGCTCTGCGTATTGTAAAATATCTTAAGGACCCCAGGAAGGGTGTTATCTATTAAAACCACGAACATTCTCGCATCGAAGCATTTTGTGATGCGAATTGGGTAGGATCTCCCACTGATAGGCAATCTACATCTAGTTTTACTATATTTACGGGTGGTAATCTTATTTCATGGAAGAGTAAGAAGTAAGATGTGTTTGCTCGGTCTAGTTGCGAAGCAAAGTATCGCTCAATGGCAAGTACAATGGCAGAGATTATGTCATTGCAACAGCTTTTGACGGAGATAGGTTATTCCATTGATTGTCCTTCTAAATTATGGTGTGATAATCAATCCGCCCTACATATTAGATATAATCCAATTTTTCATGAGATGCATTGCTTAGGAACATCATCAAGTTTGGATATATTCGGACCAATGATCAACTTGCAGACATCCTCACAAAATCTACTACTGAAAAGAAAATAGAGTTCATTTGTAACAAGCTGGGCATAATGAATATCTATGCTCTAGCTTGAGGGGAAGTGTTAAGTCACGTGACTTTCCTCCTCTCTCTTTTCTTTTATTTTATTTATTTCTTTATGGTTATTTATTGGTGTTTTGGGCTTGGCCCATCTAATGTAATAAGTTATTATCTATTATTAATACAAGATGTATCCCTAGGTTAGGGATACACTGTTTTCTCTTCTCATCCTCTCATACGCTACTTTCTCTTCTCTCCCTTTTCTCTGCCAATTTCAAACCCTATTCTTCTTTCTTCATTACCTTGGCTAAAAGGTTAAAGCACCAATTACATTCCAAAAATTTCGACACATCTACAGCTAGAGCTGTCAATATGGGTCAAAAATCCATATTTGACATATATTTTGTATAAAATGGATCTTATATGGGTCATTAACTTTTAAAGGACTTACTAAAAATGGATCATAAAGGTTGAAGTGAAATTAAATTGGTCAAAATTGAGTCATACATGAAACCCATTTTCGATCCATATTGGGCCCATTTTCGACCCATAACTCTCACAAATTACAAATTGGCCTATGGCCTCAATGCCTAAACTTTCTTCTTATTATTTTTTTAATTTTCTATTTTTACAAATGGAATCGCGGTCGCCATCCGCCGATCGCCGTCCGCCCGCCGGCCGCCGCAGTCGCCGCCGCCGCTCGCCAATCACCGCCACCATTCGTCGGTCGCCGCCGCCGCCCGCCATGGCCGAAGAAAAATGAAAGAAAAATAAAATAAAAATATTTTTTAAAAAAAACTATTTAATAAAAAACTATTTTATTTTAAAAAATTCTAAAAAAAATAAAAAAAATTAATTTTTTTTTAAAATAGAAAAAATTTCACTAAATTTTTTATTACATGAAAGTATTTTAGTAATATCATTTTTTATTTTATTTAATATTTTTTTTATTATTTAATATTTTTTTATTTGATGTAAAAATTTTATCTAATAACATATACATGTGAAAAGTTTAAAATAGGTTAAATGAGTTATATAATTTTTCTTAGAATATTAATGTGATTTGGCAATATAGGTCAAAATGAGTCAGGTCGGGTATGGATTGGTTACGGGTTGGGTCAGGTATGAGTCATTGAATATGGATCAAAATGGGTTAAATGGGTCAATATGGGTCAAACCATATTTGACCAGACCCAAACCCGACCCGATCCACTCATTTGAGACCTCTATCTGCAGCCAACAATTAAAAATACATGAGCATTAACTTCTACTCTGACATACAGAACTAGAGAGTATCCCTATACTCCAACACCATGTATCTCTTCATATTCTCAAAGCATTGACTACAAAAGACATACCATAAAAGCAGAAACGTTTCCTTATTGATTACTGCCCTTAGTACACTCATTCACAAAATGGCCATTCTTGGATTACCTCTATTTTCTTCTTATCATACAGAATAAGTTTGGAAGTGAAGAAGGCACAAGCTTTTGAAATGTCAAATTGGTTTCTAAAAGTATGAGCGCAAGTTTTTGGTCGTGCATACAACTATATTGAATTTTTTTCCGCCTTTCAAATGGCCGACATGATTTTACGAGTACAAGAACTACATAGGAGCCTTCTCACTTTCTCTGGCATCACCTTCTCCAGTAGGTCCAACAAAGTTACGTCTCTCATCAGCAGTTGCAGTAATCACTGGCATCCATATATCAGCCGTACCACTCAAGAGCGATTGCACGTGCGGATCTGAAGCTATGGCTGAAGATATCATCTCATCCACATCATCCAACTTCGTTGACAGCTTGTCCAACTCTTTGGCTATTTCCAGCTAAATTGAACAGCAACATCGAAGAAAAATCCATCATATGAAGCAGTCATAGTAATCCAAGCATCACATGAAATCTTGGGTGTCCAGAGGAACCTCTTAACGATTGAAACATGATTGCTAGATAACCATGAAACAAGTACCTCATCAAGATGCCGCGTTGAGCTTGAAGGAACTTTTGTCACCTCTAATCCAAGTGCTTTTATCTTGGAACGCAATTCGACTTCCTCATCATTGGTCAATGCTTCCACCTAATCAATAAAACCTCAAGAAAGCATCAGCAGATAGCTGCCTATGGAATCCAATTCCAGTACCCAATACATACACGTCTCCAGAGAAAATGCCACCTTTCACCCTATGTTACAAAGGAGAGACATTCGCATGAAAGTTAGATTTACGCAATCCATCATACACACAAAGCATGCATGAGGGCATAGACACATGCAGACACCAGACACAATCACATGGCAAAGAAACACACTTCATTTTTCAGCAGAAAAATGCTAAACATGCCAAAGAAAATCAAAGAGAACAGTTATACGATTTTCCAGAGTCCCTCCTCTTGGCACGTATGAGGAAAAAGGGCAGGCAATATGAGAAGCTGAGTCAACTTATCATCTATCTATGTTCTTTTTTGACAATTCTCATCGAAAACGCATGCATGCTCGAAAGCATTTTCAAACGAAACATGAGAAACAGATATTGCCGGGTTGATGACCGGAGAACAGTAAAAGGAAAGATGCTTGCTGGGAAATGACACAGGAGCGAGAATCATACAGCAACTCCAGATGCTCCAGAGTCTGTTTCCTAAGATTCCAGAGTCTGTTTCCTAAGATAACAGCCATTTTAATTACCTCCAGAGTCTCTTTCCTAAGATATAATAATTAATTAGTCAATTTTGACTGAGTGTCCATTGCATGCCTTTCAAATTTGACAGACCCTAGAATCATATTCCTTTTTCCTCTTAAGATGGCACTCCTAGTCTTGGTTGGACCGAATAATAGATTCCCTTTGTCGATTCCAAGATGATGAACCGAACACTAACAGGGGATAGCGAGAAAGAGATGTACATTCTTTCAAAGCGGTTAAAGCAACAAGAAGAAGGAGCAGGAAAAACAGTACATAGGGGCTCAAGAGATGCATGGAATCCTTAAGGACCCTATACCGATCATACGTGCCAATTGCAATCGTCACCTCCTAGACTTGGTAAATAAATTGAAACTCAGAAACAGTAGAGTCCGAAATGTGCGAGCCCTAGTGTGTGGCCATGGCCTTGCGAGCTAAAAAAGACGAGGAAAGTGTCGTCCTTTCAGCTCAGGGCACAGCTTCGCAATGGAAGCTCCACGAAAGCAAAATTTGCAGTCTTCCTCAGAGAGACAACGGCTCAATACGGTAATACCTTGCCGGGCTCGCACAAATCATACAGAACAAATCTAATACCCAGCAGCCAAGAAAGGGAATTCGATGGTTGGGAATGAAATCGTCGCGGCAAATGGAGGATCGAATAGGAATAACCTGGTGAAGAAGGCCAGATAGGAGCTGGAAAAGCTGAGCATCAGGCGCGGCGGTTTGCATTGGGTTGGGCTGAGGTGCCCCGCTTCCCTTCCCGGATTTTGTCTCCTCCTCCCGCTCCTCCTTCATCCCTCCGCCGTCCTTCCTCGGAACTGATGAAAGTTTGTGCTGGCTATGGCCTGAGAAACCTAAGTGGAGAGTCCGGATCCAACCTTTCGAGCAAGGAGAGGCCACCGCGTGTAGAGCCCAGCCATTCAAGAAAATTCTCAAATTAGGACTTATAACCGGCCCAAAATGATAGAAATGATTCCTCAAGTTTGTTTTGATTCAATGTTATTGTCCACCCTCGATTTTTAATTTTATGATCCTTTAATCATTAATAAATATTCAATCTAGTTCCTAAAATTATATAAAAATATTCAATCTCATTTTTTAAATTAATTCAACTTAAATCTACTAATTGTGGCTTCTACTTAATTAAGACCAATTCACATGAGGTTATGTTAATGTCCTATTCTTTTTTTCAAACTCCAACTCAGCATATAGTAATTCACATCATTCAATAACTTCTAATTTGTTCTTTGAGCAAACAAAAAGACTATATTGAGCATTTACAAACAATTCAAGAACCATCCTAAACAAATTAAAAGTCCATGGACAACATTATACATTATGCCAAAATTTATGGACCATTTATGTTATTTTCCTTATAATGAACTTTCTCTTAGATAAAAACTTGAATTGGTCAATTTAATCTCAACTAAAATCAGAGTTCACTTATAGCTAAATCGTCTCTGGCATGCTTATTTTAACAGTTAGAAAATGGACAAATTTGTCCGAAGAAAATAAAAAGTTCTGCTTTGTCGAGCATTGAAGTGATTCAGATTTCATATCATGCTTTGATTACTGAGGAAAGTAGTGCCACTGCAGTCATTCTGGCAATGGAAATCAAGGATGTAGTCATTGCATTTCGTACGTTTGGACAAAGGTGAGAGGGGTCAAGTTGACTTTCGGTAACCGCGCAAGTACGGAGCGAGTTGATAGTATTTCTATGCTTTGTAAGATTGCACATCTATTCGTTCATTAGAGATATGGCATATGAAGTTGACTTTTGGAGAGGAGAAACTTTCGGTAGCGTTGACTATGAGCATAGGTGTTTGTAAACGCTGACCTCGCTCTCTGTCTGAAAAGGGATTGAGTGCATGTTAACAAGAGAAGTGTAAATTACATGACCTCGGGGAAAAGTCCATTTCAATTGTAGACTAATAAGTGTCCATATTGATTGGTATGGTATGCAGTAGCATTTCATAAGGTAAACCTTAGATGTATTTAGAATTGGGTCGTAGGAAAAACAAGGTGGTGGTGGTATTTTGTCTTCATTCTCAAAGAAAATAATGCTTAGCATGTAGTATATTGATCCCCAATCATTTCAATTCATTTCATACAGCTCATGCAGAACCAACCCCCCATGTTCGCCGAGTGACCGGTCAATACCTGGAATTAGAATCAAGCGTTGACTTTGATGTGGGGGAGGCGTAGTTTCAAGATGAAGAAGACAAATATCCAGAGGGGTAAAACCTTGAAAAACAAGGAGAAATGGCTCAACCAGAAGCATGCATCGTCCATTTCAGCCACCCTCATCCTCTGACTCTCAACAATCGACCTCAAACCCAGCAACCCTCCTCCTCCTCCTCCTGCTCAGGGTGCAAGCTCGAGGCTGTGGAATGGACGTACGGTTGCCCACCCTGCGGCTACTTCCTCCACCTTTCATGCGCCAAAATGCCCCTGAAATCCACCACCCCGTCGACCAACACAACCACATCCTCACCCTCCTTCCGACCCCAGTTTACCCACCCGGCGTCTTCACATGCGCTGCTTGTGCCACGCAAGGCAGCAGCTTCTCTTATCGCTGCTGCGCTGCTTCATGCAACCTCCATCTCCATATCACCTGCGCATCCATGCCCTTGACTCGAACTCACCCCTCCCACCATCACCTCCTCCACCTCACTTTCTCCCCTCCTTACACCAACCGGAGTTTCTCTTACGATATCTGCGGCAACTTGGGCTCCAACCAGTGGCTCTACCGTTGCCACTCCTGTGAATTCGACGCTCACTTATCTTGCACCCTGAAGAGGCCAGTTGCTCCTGTTTCAACTCCCTTACAACAACCCCTGATGCAAAGTTACTCCACATTGCCCACTCAATCCCCTCAGGCTCAAAATTACATGCCGCCACCTCAATTTCCACAAGCTCGACCTTATTACCCAAATCAAACTCACACGATGCAACATTACCAAACAGATCCAATGGCTTCTGCCACCACCCGTTTTCAGGGGGTGCCCTGCACCTTCCAGAGTCCTACTCCTACCAACCCTTGCATCAACGGAGCTGGGCAGCCTGTGGGTATTCAAAGAAATGGGCAGGCCAACGCTCTGAACCACGTTCTCCAGGGTCTCTTCGGTGGAGGACAGAACTTTGGTCAGACAGTCCTCCGAGGATTACTGGGTGGTGGTGGTAATGCAGACTGTGGAGGTGGAGGAGGAAATGGCTTTGGTGGCGGAATGGGCGACTTTGGAGGAGACGGTGGGACTGGAGATGGGAGCTTCTTCTCAGTGGGTAATGACAGCTTTGGTGGAATGGGCGGACGTTCTGGGTACGAAAATATTGGAGCTGGTTTTGGAGATTTGGGTTAAGGTACAGACGTACCACGCTTATCTCAGATTAAATTTTACATCACATTCCCCAAAAAACTCAAACTGGTTCTAAAATTTGTCCTAGCTATTACCAAATTTGAATTTTCTATATGATAAATATGGCACAAGTGTATTGATTTGAGAGCCTAGGACATGGAGATGTCAACTTTTGATATTACCGAAATGTGCTGCTGTACGTTTCGCTAACATTTCATTGGGATCGGCGTCAGCAGGCAAATCCTTTGGAATTTTGCCATGGGTGTGGAAGCCTGAAGAAGTATGCAAAGGAGGCCCCAACCTCACATTCCTACCGTAGTCATGTGTTGTTCCTTACATTTGGCTTATTAAGCAGAATGCGTTTTCAGGCCGTCATACTAAAATGTACCAAGAATTCAATTGTCAAAGACTGAACATACTCGCTTCATCTGATCTCTATCTACCTTGATATTTTCATTTCCTCTGTCGTCCAACTTCTATCGAGGGTTGAGAAGCCACTCAATTTGGTTTTCTTGCAACCCTACAATCCTACGAGCGATAGAAGTTTCAATTTCAGGTAACGGAAATACTGAGAGATATCAAAAGCAAAACGTCGAGTATATACACCTATTGAGTACTGCCATATCAACATCTCAAGAACATTCTTTTCGTAACTACTTGATGGATGGTGAGATTAAGCGCCAGTGAACCTTGAAGCGATCATTATGATTAAAAGACCTTAATACTACATGACCTCCAAACAACCCTTAAAGAAGAGGAAATACAAGCACTTCGAGTTGAGGCATATCCAATAAATAACAGAAAATTTTGAAGAAATGGGGCAAAACAAGGAGAGAATGTCTTATGTTAGCCAATACTTCTTAAATAATAGTAATCAGTCTCACCTCACCTCAGCAACTCAACCCTCTCAGTCAAGGCCACAAATTCTGCTCGAGGCAGAAAGTGAGTGTGTAGGACAGCATGGAGGCAACTCTCATAACAAATACTCAAACCCTACCTATTAGAATCTACTAGAGAACATCATGCAAGTGTGTTCGAAGAATGCTAATCACAAAGACGAACCATCAACCACACGTTTACTCCAACCTCGACAAATGCTCAAATAAGAATAAAAACAAATCAACGACAAAATCAGTTGCTTCAACTATTTTGCATAGACTCAACAGATTCCCCATTATGGAAGGTGCAGCTGTCAAAGAGGATCAAGTTTAAGCACTGAATCACTTTTAAATTGCTCCACCTGAAGGGGGGCAGGAAAGGCGAGCCTACCTTTGTACCTTGCAATCCGTTTGCAATCGCTCTTCTCTTAATCTATACAAGAAAAGGAAAAAGCATGTCATCCCTTTGACTCCGGAAAATATGTGATTTCACTTCTCATGGGCAAAAATTTCGTCCAGGTTTATAGTAACCAAGAGATGAGCACAATGGAAGGTCTATTGTACTCGAACAATATCTAACTGATAAATGAATTAATTCTTCTTTTCTTTCTTAACAGAAACAACCCCAGTCAACAAAAATCATAATAAAGTAATATAAAGCACAGGCAACAGCGCGAAATTAAATCTCCAACAATATCATCAAACACCACTTTCTTAAAGCAGAAATCAAAAAGATGAGAGATTACCTTGATCGAACCTCTTAGCACGCTTGACATGTCGTTTCAGCAAATCACTAGTACTCAACTCCTCAGCATCCTTCTCGTCCTGAGAGAAGAAAAGAAGTAAGCGACTGCTTGATCCAGACAAATCAAATATGAGAACTATCAATAGAACCATTCCAGATCTAATGCATATGAAATATCAAATTGCAATCTTAACAAGCCACTGCTCTTTTGTTTCTTTTATCAGTAATTATATACTGTTGTAAAAATATCGTGTTTTCTTCCATAATGTGTTCAAAATTGAAGTGACAGTGTGAAGATTCTTTTCCTCGACCTGCTAAGTTCTTTTTTAGTTAAAATCTACTGAAGATGTTTACCGAATTAAAATAGGAGAAGTCAAATAAAATTTTCCATTAGAAGTTTCTTGAAGACCTTAAATCAAGATGTGCCTTCAAACTGCTATGAACACCCATACAGATGTGGTGTCAAAATGAATTTTTAACAAGCAATTAACAGAAATATGTTGACTGGAAACAATTCATTGCTTTGGAGCATTTAGCTTAATTATGAGAAAAACAAGTTATCCAGTCATTAAGTTGCAGGGAATAAATATGAGTTAAATACTATCAGTCCTTCAAAATCATCCCTAATGCAAGAAACAAGCATCTGTACTTATATAAGAATATATCCTTTTAAATGGACTTAAGAGGCCCGCTTAAGATAATTTCGACGTTATTAGAGCAGTTTTTACAGGCATCCACCAAGCTTGTAGTTCAATAAACACAAGTCTGTGCCCCATTCTACATAAAGGTAATTCTTTTCATAGTTGTGCAGAAGTGCCATCCTAATAGTCATGACACAAACTGGAGCTTAAATTGCCCCATCGTACAGAATCCAAAAGAATTTGGCATCACTATACTTTGAAACTATTGAGAGAGACCGGAAATGACAACGTTAGTTCTTGTCCTTTGGATTTTAAGAAGCAATTGTCTGCCTAAGTGACAGAGACAATGCACAGCCACTATATTGACAGGATGGAAATGCAGACATCTTGGACATATTCTTATCCTAACAATATACCATCAGTACCTTGTGAGTCACAATTAAATTTTCTTTAACTTATCAAAAAGTCAAAAGGATGATAACAATTGGGAACCAAACCTCCTTGTCATCTTCAGCTTCTCTCTTTACCATCCTGTAACTCTGGACAGGAGGCAGGGGTCTTGGAAGGGATTTAACACCAACGCCATATTGTGGCTGAAAAAAATAAATGGTGAAATAGTAGAATTTCTGACAGTACAAGATTCATCTAAGACCTGATTGTAGGATTCATCCTTTTCTTCATTCATTCAGAAAGTGAATTACATTTGGGACTAACCTATTGCAAAATTAAAGCAGAAGGTAAAGATTGAAAGAGAGAAGAAATAAATAAATATAGTGCAAGAAACTTTAGGAGGTTTTTTTAATCACAACTAATCAGATGCCTGTTAATAAATTTGACACTGCACAAGAAAAGACTGCATTAGAACATCAGAATTTAATGATCCACTTTGTATAGGACCGAAACAACATAACAACAAAAAGTTTTAGAGAATCAATTTTCTAATTACCCTCAGTGTGCATAATCTCCTAGAGTTTAATAATAAGAAATAGCTTGGCGTGGTCACCTTTCATTAGTTCTAAAGGGTTCATCTCATAAGGGATAGCTCTTTTTTTACGGCCGGCTCGCTACGCCTGACGCCAACCCTCCTCCTTTACCCTGGCTTGGGACAGGCTATGCAAGCATACATATGCAAACCCTCCTCCGTTGCCCTGTTTAGTCATTTATATTTATATTTATATTTATATTTATATTTATATTTATTTCTTATTTATATTTTTATTCTTTTATTTTATTGTCATTATTACTATTATTATTATTTTTCTTTTGGTACCCATATTTTTGCTTTTTTAATATATTTTAAGCTTTTCACTTCGGGTTCATCGACCGCCGACCCCAACTAGTTTGGGATAAAGGTGATGTTGATGTTGGTCACCTTTCATTAGTACCATACCATATACAAATCTAACTGTGGTCGCATTATAAAGAACAAAATCTACACTTGAAGGCCGCATTAATATTTGATAAAAACAACAGAAAAAAGCATAAAGTGGAACAATCTTGAAGAGGTAGCCGTGCCATCCAGTACTTCTATTATACAGAAATTATCATCAAAACACACTTCCCTTCAAGTTCTCCCATGGGCTCTATGCACTATCATCAGTATTTAATGAAGAAAGAACTAAACTTCAAACCTGTGATTCTTCAGGGAAACCATTCCTTAACCATGATCTGCAAAGCGCATAAAGTGAATCCCCACCTGACAATCGGACCTACAGATACAGAATTATAACCAACTAAGGAGCATTAAGCACCAGGCCAACACTCTGAGAACTGAAATTGAGCATGGCTAACAAGGATTCTCATCTCAATGGAATTCAAGTAGGATATCATATGCATGTTAAAAGGAAAAAAAAAATTGTAGTTACCAATAGCACGCTCACATAGGTAAAGAGCATGCCTATCAAATGCGCTTCTAACCACAGCATACTAGCCATCCCAAGTGTAATCTACTTAAAAGTGCTTGTTCCACTTTCCGACACACAAGTTCCTCATCATACGATGCTGGACATCATTCATTGATTTTTGCTTTTGTTTACTGAAAATAGGTGATCCACGTAGCGAGAAATTGATATGTTGTTGGCAGCCGAGGAATTGACAGCAATAATACAGCCCCTAAATACCAGCTTCTTGTGCTAAGGGATTGCTCATGAATCACCAAAAGTCATAGATTCCAGATCTTGTATTTCAAAGTAAGATCTTGATACCCTTATAAAGCACACTTGAGATGCTTCACACAATTCTAAGAACCTCACCAACACCAATTAAATGAGTAAAGATGACTCCAATACCAAGTACCGTGTTGGAGAAACCCTGTGGCAGGGGCCTATAATCTATGCCCTAACAATTAATGTTGACACATGAGACATAAACCAATTACTCATGATCGTCCAGCATCATCCCTTGCTCAAGAAAAACCCAACATATAAATACGACAACAGGATAGCAACTTGGCTTACTTCCTGAGTAATTAGACAGGAAATTAAGGAACATAGTCACTACATTAAGTCAGTTGAGGGCTTACGATGGGATAGTAAAGGGTCCCACACAATTCAAGAAACAAGATCGATGTTGAAGTCATGCCTTGGTATCACAGGGGCATCTTAATTGGTCTCCCACTAAAGTCAACATGCATCGATGGATAGTAATGAAAGGTCAAGGGAAAGACTTACTTTTTCTATCTCGAACGACAGTAGCTGCGTCCTCTCTGGCTCTATCCAACAGAAAACATGCCCCCACAAGAATGAAGAGAAGAGAAGAGTAGAGGAGGGAACAGTTAGTGAAGGGAGAAAGAGAGAGAAAGCGACAATGAAGGGAGAAAAAGGAAGAACCTGAGCTCTTTACAGCCATTGCAATCGGGAAGAGGAAGGGAAGGGGAAAAGCATTGTTTGGGATGAGAAGGGACCAAAACCCTAGCGGATGCGGGGACGGGATGGCGCACCGCCGCGGGGTCCAACTGATTTGGGGATTTAGGGATGAAACCACGGCCGGAGGAGGCGACTGGGTATACGAGTCCTTGCCTGACTACAGTCGTCTGCGAGGGGAGTTGCCCCAACTTTTGTTGATTGGTGGGGATGGCCGGAGAGGAAGTGGAGGTGGGTCGGGCGTCGGCTGGAGAATTCATGGTCGGTGACCGCGGGAGAGAGGTGGGGGCGGGGGCGTTGTTATTGAGAACAATTCAAATACGGAAAAACAATTCAAAAGAGTCGCCGCAATCAGGCTCGTAGAGAAATAGCTAGGCCCAGGAACAGGCCCAGGCCCAGGCCCAACGAAGAAAAGAAAGAAAAGGGCGGTGGAGGCGAAACGATATCATTCGATCCGACCACCTAAATAGGAACGAAGCCCCTCTATCTATTTCTCTCTATCTCTCTCTCTCTCTCTCTCTCGATCTCGATCTCTATATATATATATATATATATATATGCACAGAGCCCCGTCGATTCGCGTTACCTTTTGAAAAAACCATAGGCGCTCGAAAAAGGGAAGAAATCGAAAACCCTAAAGACTGACTGACTTGACTGACTGACTCTCTCTCTCTCTCTCTCTCTGAGAGAGAGAGAGAGAGAGAGAGGTGGTGTTAGGAGGATTTTACATCGAATCGAAATACAATACACAACATATATTTGAAATGGAGGGAGGGAGTAAAGGGATGAAGAAGGAGAAAGAGGATACAACACAACACAAGACAAGTAGAGGAGAAGGAGAAGGAGATTTAGATCGGATATAAATATATACATATAAGAGAAGAGAAGAGAAGAGAGGAGAGATTATTAGATAGATAGATAGATGTTCCGTCTCTGAATCTGCACAATCATCCATTTCTCATGGGCAGCGACGAAGAAGAGGACAGTCATACCAAAGAATCAGATCAATCCTGGGGGACGTGGGACGACCTCCTCCTCGCCTCCGCCGTTAAACGCCACGGCTTCCTCTCCTGGGACTCCGTTTCCTCGAAGTCCATCCCGGACCCTCCCTCCCCACCCCCTCACCACCCCGGACAACTGTCGTCTCAGGTACCTACACCTCAAACGCCGCTTCTCTCGCCATCCCTCCCCCGACGCCGCCGCCTCCGCCTCGACAAAGCCGTCCATATCCCCTGGCTTGAAGAGCTCCGGAAGCTTCGCGTCGCCGAGCTCCAGCAGGAGGTCCAACGCTACGACGTATCCATCCTGTAAATCTCTCCGTCTCTACACTATTTTCCTTTTCCTCCATGAACAAAATTTTTATTTAAAAAAAATTAAAATAGGAAAATGAAAACCCGAATCTGAGAAGAAGAAGAAGAAGAAGAAAAAAAAAGGTTTCCTTCTTTTCGTTTATTTTTCTGTTTGCTCAAAGGTCCCTTGCAGTTGAAAGTGAAGAAATTGGAAGAAGAGAGGGAAGACAGCTTGAGAGAGAAGCATCAGAAACCAGATCTGGCCGAGGACTCCAAAGGCGATGATCTGATAAAGACAAAAGGGACGCCGATGGAGAACCCGAGTCCTCGGCCGCCGACAGACTCGCCACCAAATCTGCCGCCGGGGAGGACTCCGACCGCGAGAACCGGTCCGTTAACGAATCAAACTCCACTGGAGTGAAGAGCGAGCGGGACAAAACCGGCGATGAGGTCGAGGAGGGTGGAGCGAGGCAGAGAGAGGGGAAAACGAACCGGTTGGGGCGGGAACCGGGTCGGGGAAGACGGATCGGGCATCGGAGGGGACGAAACCGGAGGGGGTGGACTCGTACAACGGGAGCTCGGAGCCGAACCGGGAGCGGAGGGGAGAGGAGGGGGAGGAGGGGGAGGAGGAGGAGGAGGAGGAGGAGGAGCGGCCGGAGTTGGTGGCGCAGTCGAAGGAGAACAGCAGCGACGTGCAGAGCTCGGCCAGCTTGACTCAAAAGAAGAAGAGCAAGAGGAAGAGGAAGGGTCGGCGGCTGGTGGAGATATCCGGCGGAGAGGAACAGCAGGGGACGGAGGACGCATCCCCGGCCGTGGATTTGGGTGTGAAGAAGGAATCGCAGCCGTTGGTGGATGTGTTGAAGATGGTCCGGGCGCACAAGCACGCCTCCGTGTTCGAGCGACGGATTCCCCTTCAGGTAATAAATTTTTTTTTTTTTCTCGCCACTAATTTGAGGATAGAGATAAAAAAAAAATAATTAATGGTAATAAAATTATCATTCGCATTTGAATTGGGGGGTCGTTTTGTTTTTTTTTGGTTATTAACGTGACGGGAAACGAGGTTGGGGTTAGGTGCATGAGAAATGTCTCATTGGGCTTCTTCGTTACACGTACACGTAAAGTTGGGGAGTGGGGTTTCATTAAGAATGAGCTGCTCTCTCTCTCTCTCTCTCTCTCTGAAATTTATTCGCTAAACATGTCCATGGCAATAAATTTCAGAGAGAGAGAGAGAGAGAGAGAGAGTAAATTTGTTGCCGGTTGTTGTTTAAACGGGGAGAGTGGACATTCGATAGGATGTAAAGAATATATTCGGTGAGAGCGGCTTTACAAATTTGATTTTTCAAAGTGAATTTTATTCTAATTTCGTGAGTCAGTCCTACCACCGTCCTTCAATCACAATGCCCGACTAATTTAAGCAAAGCAAAGCAAACGAAACGGCGACGCATCAAAATTGTGTTTCCTGTAATGGGGTGTGATTAACGTGAGGAAGGAATGAATGATTCTTTGGCAGGAGAGCGAGAAATACAGGAGGATGGTGAGGCAGCACATGGACCTGGAAGGGATAGAGTCGAGGGTGGAGAGAGGCTTCTACTCTTCCTCCCCACCATTCTACCGAGATCTCCTCCTCCTCTTCAACAACGCCCTCGTCTTCTACCCAAAGTCCTCCGTTGAGTCCCTTGCCGCCCTTGATCTCCTGCGCCTTGTCTCCTCCCACTTCCGGAAAAACCCCTCCCCCGCCTCCCATTCCCTTTCCCACTCTCAGATATCTTCCTCCACTCCGATGCCCCCGAGAGGTCGGATTCCTTACTCCCCAAGCACAAGTCTGCCTCCACCGCTGCTCCCATCATCGTCTGCCGCAAGCGCAGCTCCATGTCTGCTCAGCAGCCCGTCAACAACAGCGATAAGAAGCCCGCCCTGGACTCCAAGCCCACACACGAACAGGGCTTGATCAAGATGAACGCCGCCACCAAAGAGAGGACCGTGGTGACGGGGGCAAGGAGCTTGAGGAGGAGCAGCAACAAGATCATCAAGAACACTTCCCCCACTCCCAACAACCCAAGCAAGAAGCAAACCCCCACATCCACCTCCACTGAAAAGGCTGAGAATTCCAACTCCAAAGCCGAAGGCATGGTCGCGGCGGCCTCCACCAAAAAGAGAAGTGCTGCCGATTTCTTGAAGAGGATAAAGCGGAATTCTCCCGGGGAGGGAAGTCCAAGAATTCTGGGAGCGAATCTTCCAACAACAACAACGCTAGTAACAACAAGAAGGC
>JAGVVM010003393.1:0-29710 GCA_019149425.1 Psidium friedrichsthalianum
GGCAATTTATTTAATTTTGCTAAAACATAAATTAAAATTTATGAAATCTAGGGAAATCTAGGCCAAATTATGAAAAATATTATCAAACTAGTCTAATGTACAGTATCTTATATTTTTAGGATTTTTTTATTATTTTGTAGGAATTTCTTTCCAATTTTTTTCCCAATTTTCACATTTTTTAATTTTATTAACCTTACATATGTTCTGTTTGAAAAATTGATATCTAGGTCAAAGAAAAAAGTAATGAGAAACACTAAAAGCGGAAAAGTGAAAAGATGCGAAAATTGATATCAAAAGCGGTTCTTTTTTTTTTTTCTAGGAATCAAGTCATTTTTTTCTTTGTTTTTTACTCCAAAACTGTTTCAGGAACAAAATTAGAATTCAAAATCATTTACATTTCTAATTAAAATTAATTGTTCATCCTTCTTTGTTTCGAAAAAACAGAATCAGAGAATCAAAATTAATTGCCCCCCCCCCCTATGCAAACCCCTTAATTCTGCAAAAGAGCACCTCCCAAAAAAAAAACTTACATAAACATCTTTCACTTACACAATTATTCACTTCTTCCTGTTACACATAAATAATCACTTTGACCCAAAATATTCCTTTGTACCCAAAAAAAAAAAAAAGAATCTCAAAATATTTATCCGATGGTGGAATATTTGTGAGTGCACGCGATCTCTTTAGGGTGTCGTGACATTGTTGATTTCAAATTCACAATTTACCATGATGAAAAACAACCGCATGCTGAAATTGACACTTGCTAGGCATTTCTCAATGAATACCTATAATTTAGGGTTGCCATTTAGTCGAGTTGAGAATTTTTTTTTCGCGAATTAGTTCTGTGGAATTTCACACCAATTGATTTATTGAAATAATCAGTTAAACGGATAAACATTTTCGGTGAACATAGAATACCCATGCATAGTGTTGGGAAAATAAATTTCTGATCTATAAATGAGAAAGTATTTCCCTAAAAAATAAATTCCTGAAAAATATTTTTTCCATCATCATGAAGTTCTCCATGACAAAAACGTGTTCTTATTGCTCATCCATATTCTCTATACCATGAATTAATTAGAACAAGAACTTCATATTATAAGGAATCACTATTAACAGATTTTTCCAAAAATATTCCTCTAATTGCACTTTATAAAAACATTTATCGAGGACAAATTCGCACATCGATAATTTATTTTATCTCTCGTGTATTTCATTTTTAAAGCCGAATCTTTTCTATCTTGTAAACAGCCCCACCAGAAAATCGTCAAATATTGGAATGTTTTCTTCTTTCTAACATATATCCGTATATAATCTAATAAGGTGATTTTGTGAAGTCCTTTTAAATGCCAATTTTAGTCTGTGCACGCTCTCTTGCTAGTGTTAATAATAGGCTTAATATCCTATAAAATCTCAAACTTTAGTTTTTAGCTCATGAAAAACCTCAAATTTTAAATGTAGCCCCAATTCTACCCCAAATTTTTTTTTTGCTCCATAAAAAACCTCAAATTTTAGGTCTAATATCAATTCTACCCTAGATTTTTTTGTCCCATAAAAAACCTCAAACTTTATGTCTAATCTCAATTTTACCATAAACTCTTCTTTTTTTGCCTTATAAAAAATCCTCAATCTAAGGTTATGTACCATTTCTACCATAGTTTTTTTTTTTTGTCTAAAAAAAGTCTTAGCTTTAGGTCCAGTTTCAATTTTACTTTAATTTTTTTGTATGGTAAAAGATTACCAATTTTATCTGCCTCCATTTAACCCTTTGTCAAAATCACCCTTAGAGATTTTGTGCATGGTCTTCAATTTGTCGTGATTAGGAATGTTCCATATCTCGTAATTGGAGAGCTCGCGCTTGGAATGCTCGAATAGCTCGTGTTTTGGAGTTTTCCATTTCTCGGTTGTGAATGAAAAATTTTGGACAAATCCTCAATGGGGGCAGATTTGCGATTCAAATAAAAGTTTATGATTTTTCATGAGATTGTAAAAATTTAAAGGTAAAATTAGGATTAGACTGGAAAACTGAGACAAAACCTAAAGTTTGGGGTTTTTCATAGGACTAAAGAAAATTACGATAGAATTAGGACATGACATAAAGTTAAGGATTTTTTTTATGGATAGAATTGAAATTGGACATAAAATTTAATATTTTTTTTATGGGATAAATGTAAAATTGAGATAAAAATTAAAGTTAGAGGTTTTTTAAAATATTGTGCCGTTAATGATATGGCAGAGGAAATGGCATAGCGTCTCCACAGTCCATGACCAATCAACATCCCACTGAATCCGTCAATCTCTTCCCCCCTCTGACTGACTCAGACTAAGGGGTGCGTATGGGCATAAATAATCACATAGA
This sequence comes from Psidium friedrichsthalianum, assembly GCA_019149425.1. Taxonomy (NCBI): domain Eukaryota; kingdom Viridiplantae; phylum Streptophyta; class Magnoliopsida; order Myrtales; family Myrtaceae; genus Psidium; species Psidium friedrichsthalianum. The sequence continues at coordinate 2,360 of JAGVVM010003393.1, forward strand.
TGTCTCCATTTAAAAAAAAAAAATGGGGCTTTTTTTATAATTTGTGAATTTTACTTTTGCTGGGACTTTATTACTACTTTTCACCGGAAACTCAAAACCAATCTCCAGCAACAGGTTATTAAATTGATGGGGAAATTTATCAAAATTATATATATTATATGAATGTTAATTCAGTTCGCGACTTTTGATTTAGTCAATTTTATGTAGTATTTATGATCAATTTTAGCCGGCAATTGTTGACATGGATGTCACCGTTCCACATGGTTTTAAGTCCCCCCAACAAATTTTTTATTTTTATTTTTGGTCATCGGCGGTGTGAACATTTGCTCATCGGTCGCTTCCGCACGACTTTTGATAGAATACTCAAATGTTAAACCACGTATTTATCCAATAGCTTAAACTCTTTGGATAGTTGGCATTGGCTTCACATAACCTTACGACTTCAGTTGACGTTATCGAATGTTGTGATGTGAGAGGTTCTCTTAACTTTGACCTAATGAAAAAACGACTCTTTAAAGGTAAAATTATTGGACGAAGTATTAATGGGGTCAGATTTGCAATTCAAGTAAGAGTTTGTGATTTTTTATGAGACTGTACAAATTTAAAGGTAAAATTAGGATTGGAGTTGAAAATTGAGATAAAATTTAAAGTTTTAGGTTTTTTATAGGACATAAAAAAAAAGTACGGTAGAATTTAGGACATGACATAAAGTCAAGGATTTTTCATGGATAGAATTGAGATTGGATAAAAAATTTAAGATTTTTTATAAGATAAAAAGTAGGGTTGAGATAAAAGTTAAAGTTAGACGTTTTTTAGAATATTAAGCCGTTAATGATATGGCAGGGGAAATGGCATAGCGTCTCCACAGCCCATGACCAATCAACATCCCACTGAATCTGTCAATCTCTTCGTCCCTCTGACTGACTCAGACTAAGGGGTGCGTTTGGGCATAAATAATCACATAGATGTCTCCAATTTTTTTAAAATTTTTTTGGGCTTTTTTTCAATTTGTGAATTTCACTTTTGCTGGGACTTTATTTCTACTTTTCACCGGAAACTCAAAACCAATCTCCAGCAACAGATGATTAAATTGATGGGGAAAATTATCAAAATGAATTTATATTTATTGTATTAATGTTAATTTAGTTCTTGACTTTTGATTTAGTAAATTTTATATAGTATTTATGATTAATTTTAGTCGAAAATTATTGACGTGGATGTCACCATTCTACGTGGTCTGATCACAGTAATGAGGACCATTTCTGTAATTTTCTTTTGTAAATCCTGAAATATTTGCAACTGTTCGTATTTTTTAGTCACCACTTAGCTGCGTATGGTAACCATTCTCATTCTTTGATTCTGTTCCTTGGAACAGTAAAGAATCAGAATCATGTTTGGTAACCCAAATAATTCTAATTCTGATTCTGTTCCCAGAATAAGTTTTAGAGTAAAATCTAGAACAAAAAAAAAGTTGATTTTGAAAAAAGAATCACTTTTGACAATCACAAAACATAATGAAATCTCACATCTTTCGCTTTTTCCTTTTAGTTTTCTCGTCACTTTTCTCTCAACCTAATAAAAATAAAAATAAAATTTTTTAAAAAAATTAGAAATTTTTTTAAAAATCACAAAGAATTTAGAATTTTCCTAAAAATAGAAAAAGCTTAGATTATGCTAGTTTGACCTCATTTTCATAAATTGGGGCCTAAATTTTCTAGATTTCCTAAATTTCACTCTTCTACAAAAAATGTTGCAAAAGTGAGGGCATCCAACATGCGGATGGTAACATATATAATCGTAGCCGTGTGTCACAAAATGTGGCCATCTACACGTGGAGCTGGAGCCAAACACCCAATTGGATTTAGGACAGAAGTTGCAAAATAATAGCGAAGGACTCGTACTTCATATGAAAGAGGACAATTTGGTCTTTTTTTTTTCCGTAGATAATTTGTTATTTGGCTGTTATGTTTGTATGTATTTGGACAACGCAACATTTAAAGAAAAAATGAGTCCTTAATATGGAAACGTGTCTCATGCTTCAATCGAACTTCAAACATCATGTATTAAAATTTGTGTTTCATTTATGACATGCTAAAAAAATAAATGTATTTTAAATTATTTTTGTGTGCATTAGAAAGTAGCCTTCATTTAGGATGAAATTTTACAAAGTAACTACATAGTTATTTGACTTAAATGAAAAAAAAATTAGAAAGAGAAACAGTTTTTTGAAATATAAATTTTGCTCAATTATCAAACGCTTTTCTAGTTCTCCAAAACTCATCCAGAAACAGAATAAAAAAAATCATTTTAATCAGAATCAGTTTTTGGTATCAGAATCGTTACCATACGCAGCCCGGTGGCTAGGAATTCAAAACCCATCTCCCACCACACATTATTAAAGTGGAGTAGAGCTGAAAAAACAAACAAACAAAAAAGACGAAGCCAAATTTCTTAAATGCTTCGACCTCATTGGTTGTCGTTTTCCACATATCTATGCAAAATTGCAAATCCGCTTTTGACCATTTTTCCCACTCAAACGAAAATACAAGTCGTTAAAATATCTCACGATTGTTTGCCGATTTACACATTATTCACAAACACACGAACTTTTTAAACATATCAACTTAAAATTTCGAGTTGAATTTTTTACTATAGATTTGATTATTTCGATGTCCCGTGATGTTTGAACTTATTATTCTTTTGCTCGACTTTTAGTGTTTGTTTGCGATATCCTAACAAGTTTACGAGAAATGTTCATTTCCAGAATATTAAGCACGCAAACATAGACAAGGGAGAAAAGAAAGTGTTCCATTTACTTTTCATATGATTTCAAAGGCTTGTTTTACGTTCCCTCAACAAATTTTTTGTTTTTTTGTTCATAAGCGGTGTGAACATTTGCTCATGAGTCACTCCCGCATGACTTCGTTTAAACTGTTTGGATAGTTAGCATTGATCTCACATAATCTTACAACTTCAATTGACGTTATCAAACATTGTGATGTTAGAGGTTCTCTTAACTTTGACCGGATGAAAATGAATTTTTCTGAAAGAAGCAAAACAAAAGAAAAACAAGCTGTAATGTCATGCTCTCTCTAAAATTGGATTCACTGTCGATTGATTCGGCAAGGTCTATATATATATAGTAACTTCACTATTTGTTTATATGTGGTTTATTTTATAGAAAATGAAAAAGGAAAGAAGCATAAATGGATAGTTCAAACTTAGGCCAATGACTCAATTGTTTCCAAAACAAAAATTGCATTGTCGATGTAAAAACCGATTTTGTTTTGAAAGGTGTAATGCGCCAAAAATGTCATACTTTCGACATTTCGGGGAGTCACGAAGTTATACTTATCGAGTTACAACCCCATAAAATTAACAAATCAATTCACGTCGTTGGATCTTTAAATAGACCAAATGTAGACCGAAGAAATACAATGTCAAGTCTGCATTTTTTTTTTTTTTTGACTTTCTTCTCATTTCTCGCCATACTATATTTCTCTTCAATTCATGGATTCGAGTTCATGGTTGAAGAACACTTTGAAGTGCATCGATACTTTGTAACTATAGAGATATCGTATCCATAGTTAGTGTCTCCATCCAATCCGTTTGCACCGTAGCTGGGAAACAACTATCTTGAAGAAAGTTTGCCGAAAGCATCTCGCCCTAATCGATATTTCTCGACTTTTTTTCCGTCAATCTGATTTTTCTACATATTTCACTTAAAGTTTGGTACACACCAAACTTGCAGCCTCTTTCCGCAATATCGCGGAACAAAATCCGACCTACCATGATACCTGAAATGGGAAAGTTTCCCCCGAAAGCGTCTTGCCCTTATCGATATTTCTCGACTTTCTTCCGTTGATATGATTTTATACATATTTCACCTTAAGTCTGGCATTTGTAGCCTTTATTCCGTAGTATAAACGACCAAAATCCGACCTACCATGATGCCTAAAATGGGAAACGGCTATTTTGAAGAAAGTTTACCGAAAGCATCCTGTCCTAATCGATATTTCTCGCCTTTCTTCCATCGATCTGATTTTCTACATACTTCGCTTTGAGTTTGGCATGCACGTTGAACTCGCAGCCTCGTTCCACGATATAACCGGCCAAAATCCGACCTATCATGATGCCTAAAACGCGCCAAAAATCTCTTAATCCTGGGCTCAAAAAAGGCCAAGCGCTCGAACGTGGCGGCACAGGCGCACGAGGCGACCTTTCGACGTTGCGCCTTTTTTTTTTTTTTTTGTGGCCGCGTGCTCGAGAAAGGGACCCTGGGGGTGCTGCCGAACTATTTCATTCGCTATGTCGCATGGTCTTCATTCATTTTCAGACCAGCACAATATTCAAACATGGACAGGGGTCCATGTTTTTGGTTCGGCATTGGGAAGACTAAACAATGGTTTCCCCTTCGGACCAGGCCGTGTCTCCCCCGGTCAAAGTCCAACGACAAGACGAACTGTACTTTTAAATTGAAAGTTTGGAGTTTCTGAGGATCGAATTTCTTAAATTTGATGTGGAAGGCAGGATCTCATGACGTCAGGTGTACAGGCAGGTGATATTCCACCACCCTAAATGAGGTGCAATCGTGGCGTATGGATCGATTTGTTTATTAATCTAGCATGCCGCGAATTTTTTTTTTTTTTTGAACAATGAGAAAATCCATGAAAATAGATCGGTTCTAAGTTTCGTAAGCTATCTTGCTAAAAAAATTTTAAGGGAATTTGTTTTTCTTTCTTGACCTAGGTACCTAAAAATCTCTCTCTTCGTTCGTCGGGTGATTCCTTTTCTCCCTCGTCGTATGTTACTTAGTGCCTTTTTTTTAAAAAAAAAAAAAAGTTGCAGTTAAGCAGTTCGGCAGGTAGATCATAGAGAGGTGATGCCGGCTATAATTACATGGAATCATGAAGAGAGCGTGGAACTGAGTTGAGACGTTTCCACAATCCCCAAAGAAGAAAAGACGGAAAGTATTTTCATTTTTAAAATATTTTCGAACCCAAATAAGGGAAATTCCGGAAAACATTTTCCAGGAAGCCATTTTCCGTGAAACAAACGGAGAAGGTGAATCAGGATAAAATCTCGTATCTCTATGTCTCTTTGTAGCTTTTTGATTTACTTCGATTTTATTGTTCACCGAATCCCAATGGTGGTCACTCTTAAAAGCTCAGTACTTTCTGAAGATTGCGTTTATGGCCATTTGACGACGTTTGGGGTGTTGTCATGGGTCATTTTTAATTAAAAATAGCCAAAGGAAACCTAAATTTGACTCAATTTCAAACTCACATCCGATGAATTTCATCAAACATATCACGTCTCCTACTAAGACGAGTAACGGGAAGTTTCTTCTTAATTAATGGACAAACTAGAGATTGATTAGAGCCGTGACTTTCATATGATCCCGTAAATTCCTCAAATCCACATTTGAATTTTTCTTATATCGTAGTCATGAGATCTTTATGGGACCATTACAAATTATTCTAAATATTTAAGCTATTAGATGAAGGCGTAAAAATCACTAAAGGTTGCCTCACTAGGCACTCTTCCCATTTGAGAAGAGGGAGGTGGGGGATTCGAATCCTCATTTTCGGGAGAGTGGGGCGGGGATACATGAGGAAGAAGCAGAGTTTCGCAACCTACACACGGTAATAGAATAGAATACGATAAAATTAGTCCCAAAAAAAAAAGAGATGAAAGCGCGAATTAATATCTAAATATTACATCAATAATCCCATAGTTTCATTTCCTAATATCCTTTGAATCTATGAGCATCTTCATTTAGTTGACATGACGGCTTGAATGGTCCTTAACGAAATATCCCAGAAAAAAAAGGAAAGAGATCTGAAATCCATTCAGGCAAATGCAAAGTCAAACATTCGACTTCGTTTTACTACGATTTGTGGCCATGGGCTTTGAAGCCCAGCCCAAAGGTCCAATGAGATGTCCATCGTATTTGGGCCGCCACCTCTTTGCATATGCAAGGAGCCCTGCTTAATCACCATGGGCTCATTGTTATATTGCTTAATTCCGGCCAAGTCGGCAATTGTTACCTCACACACCAATCTGAAGAAATCGGGAGGGAAATTGCCTTTCCATTTCATCCCAATTACGGATCGAATTGGCTGGTAGATTAGAATACCGAGCGAAAGCAGCTTTCGATTTCTAGTTTTTGTTGCAATTTAGGTCGAGTTACATGCAATTATGATCATTTTGTCCGAAAAACCGTTCGGTTCGTACCTTTTTGCCGTTACGGTTTGAACTGTGTAGCCTACAGTTACATGCATACATAAGTGAACGTATAAAGATCACGGGATCGGGCGTTCAGGAATCGCAGGACTTCACACCATACGAGTACAGCTCATTGCACCTATAACGTAACCTCATTTATTAGACGCTTACTCGCGAGTTGCGCTAGATTTTGCGTTCATCCTCATGTCTTCCACACCTTAAGAAAATAAATCGTCGGAGTAATTAATTACTCATGAGATGCGTTTGGAAAAACTTTGCGAGAAAATTTTTGAAAAAATACAAATGACTTTAAGCGAAAGGTTTTTTTTTTATTAAATGCAAATAGTGCTTGGTAAAGTAGAATTTAAAAACATATTGAGAAGCAACTTTGACTTAAATGCCGTCTGATAAAAAAACAACTACACTTTGTAAATGACGTTTGGTGATTATCTTAAACAAGTCAAACATTAGCTGGCGGAGTTCAAGCTGCCGGTGGTTGAGGCCTTCGCCATCAACGATAGTTCCGCCATTATTAAATGATCCAAAAGTGTTGGAGAAGACGCTTGCTTGCGAGTTGCGCTAGATTTTATATTCATCCTCATGTCTTCCACACCTTAAGAAAATAAATTGTTCGAGTAATTAATTGCTCATGAGACGCATTTGGAAAAAATTTGGGAGAAAATCTTTGGAAAACTGCAGATAACTTTAGGTGAAATGATTTTTCTAAAATGCAAATAGTGCTTGGTAAAGTGTAATTTAAGAACACATTAGGAAGCAACTTTGACTTAAATAACGTTTGGAGAAAAAAAAAAACTACACTTTGTAAATGACTTAGATACCAATGTTGGAATTTAACATCAAGAAATACGATTAATCACTATCGACGTTCGATTGTGGAATTGCTCAAGAATGTTGTCGAATCACCGACACATCCACGTATCTTCTAACTCACGACAGTCTGAATACAATCGCGGACGAAAAGTATTCTTTTTTACTTCTGATAATCAGAGAGATAGAAAATATGAAAATGGAGAGTAAAAAAGAAACGAATGATTTCTGATGAAGAGATGTAACTTTTTTTTTTTTCACTTCTCAAAAGTTCTTCGAAAATAACTTTTGAAGTAAAAAATTATTTTAAAAATAGAAATATATAATTACGGACCAAATGGTTTTATATTCTAAAAATTACGATACTATATACATTTCTATTTCAAAAGCGTTATTATGCGCGCCCCACGCGACTGGACTGATTCACGGGACAAGCTTCCAAACTCACCAACTGATGACATCATACTAGGCGACTTTAGTGCTCTTTCTTTGCTTCCGTTCCACGTCGTCCTAACAATTTTACCAAATTTCAACACGTTTTAAATAGTGACGTGGCATGTTCTTCTTATCCACAACATCATTGCTGGACTCGCTTTCAGCCCAGCCCCCCCCAAAAAAAAGAAGGAATTAAAAATTTTAAAAACGCGAGTGGGATTCAACACGTGTTGTGCGCAGTTGCGCACCAATGGGCCACGTGGAGCAGAAAGCACCACCCATATCCTTGGTGCACTTGCGACCCTCGCTTTCTAGAAAGGCACTCAAATAATACTACAGAGTCATAAAAATGAAAATACGCCCTGGTCTCGTTAACGAAACAAACAAAAAAATAAATAAATAAAAGGACCGATGTACACTAGCCGGTCTTCTTCATTAATACCCAATCCAAAAATTTAAACCGATAAATCAAAAGAGATCACGCGAATATAAATAACTTATAAGACTTGCTTCAACACCCTTGTGAGATAACAATAACGTCAGCACACCCTCTCATGTGCAAGCCAGATTACAAGTAGGACGTGAAAATTAACTAATGGGCCCGGCCCATACATGCGGACAACACCGATTCCCATGTTAAAAAGTCTAACTCAAAAGTTTAAGCTGATAGATGGAGAGAGGGAACATAGATATAAAGAGTATATAAAACTCACTTCAACACCCATGTGAGATAGCAACGACTTTAACAAATATAATCGTACTTTTAATCATTGCATAACGACAACAATTTTGCTCTAGAAAAATCTAGTATAAAAGTTGATTTTTTGTGCTTCGAGAGAAAAGTTAATTTTCTTTTTCTATTTTACTTCTTCAATTAGCTCAATAAGTAGAGAAATGAAATTGCGTGATATCAAATGGATTTTTCCTCCGGAAGTGTTGTGACGCGCGACGCGCTCTAAGCGGCCTTTAAAATTATTTATTAGAATATGTTTTTGCAGCGATTGTTAACTTTGTGTTTTTGTCGTTAGTGATAATTAGTGCGATCATGCGCATCCGATCCCAGTTTGGGGAAGAGGAGAGGCGGATTCTATTTCCGAGAAAAGGTTAAGAGTTAAAAGGGAAGAAGAAAAGGACGGCCGGACGATAAATAGTAGACATTCCGTGGGCGGTTGCCGACATTGCAAGTCAATATGTCGTGATTGGACAATAATACTTAGTCAATGTCCTAAGCTCAATAAAAAGGATTAAAGAAGAAAAAAAATTGAAGAATTGGAATCAATTATCCAATCAACAGAGCCGTCCTTCCAAACGCGGTAGATTCTACGGACGGCCCCTGAGGCGGCTCAAAAATGCCCCGATAGCGACCCTATCTGGACAAATTAGGAACGGGAATCGAATCGAGACACCCGTCGAGTGCGCCTTGTAATGATTTTTCTTTTGTTTGCTTAGCCGCCGATGTTATGATTCGCGAAATGATTAGTGGGTTTGATAATTACGATATTTGCAATAGTCAAGTACGTTATTGATTATGTAGATAGAACGACCATAATATGTCGGGGACGGCACCGGCACCGAGCCTAATCGGCCATAATACTAACACTATTTGATGCTTATATATGGATCCCCGCGTCGTTTCGTTCCATTTATAATTGGGAAGAAGAGTAATCGGACTCGCTTTTTGAATACCTCTCCCTATTTAGAACCCTATTCAACTGTCTAACTCCTACCAAATCGAGAGATGGATTCGATTGTCCATCTTTATTTATTTATTAATTATAATATATATACTCGTGTGGCTTAAAATCTAGGATCCATCGAGGACGATGACGTTGGCCCCAAGCACTCGACCTCAAATCTCGCGTTGCGAGCCCAAACATGAGTTTGGACAGAGAGAAGGGGGGCCACGATAGCGAAGCGTGGCGACTCGGGCATGGTCTCAACCCTTGACTCAGCAGGGTCGCCTTAGCGGGTGCGCATGGACATTCAATGCATCTCCACGCGACTCCCTTTGTCCGTGATTTTTTATTGGTAGTTCTGTTGGGGTGCAGTTTATACTTCCCTACGACATGAAAGGACGTGGGTCTCGCTCGAATTTTTAAGTGAGGGTTCGAGGGAGCTACCTTGTGGGGGTCTCAAGGAAGTAGTGCCCCCCAGACACAATAGGGATTTTACTAATTAATCCCGTAAGTTTTTATTAGTAATTTGAGTTTGGATTTATGAATAGCCACTGGCGCGTGTGTGTGTATTTACTCTTTTTTATTTGTAATTGAGTGATGTAACGAGAAGTGCATTGTACTAATTATAGTGGAATCCTCTACTGAATATAACCCTGGTCTAAGAGTGGACCATGATAAAATCTTGTATCTCAATTTCTCTTTCTCATTTTACATTTTTATTTCGACTTGATTATGCGCCGAATCCTAATAAGTTCGTGGGTTTGGATCTGGAGCGGTGTGTGTGTGTGAGAGAGAGAGAGAGTTGTGAGTGCGTGTCTTGTTGGAAGGGTGAGGATTGAGGGGAAAAAATAAAAATAAAAAGAGAAAGGGAACGAAAGGCAAGAAAATGATTAAGGGTATTTTTGTCATTCAATTGTCCAGAAGGTAGTGTAGAGGCAAGATTAGGGATCGTAGCTTGTTTCGAACCCTTTCTAGTGGACTTGGTGCTGGCCGTCTCTTTCAAAAGCAACCATTGGCTCGTGTTTTTCGAGGATGTGCAGACAGACTAAAAGAACAAAGGTGTTTGACTCTTCCTCTCAAAGTACAATTGTCTGAGATGATTTTCGTTATGTAATATGTTACGAACTATTACACTTCGTAAGGTAAACAACGAAAAATAACGATGAAGGCTAAAAGAACAAAAAGGTATTTGACTCTTCATCTCAAAGCACAGTTGTCGAGATGATTTTGTTACATTAATACGTTACAAAACTAGGACACTTCTTAAGGCAAGCAATGGAAAAATAACAATGAAAAGATCATCATAATACAAAAAATTGTCAATATCTTGGCTCGGCGTATGCAAGGATTATCACTTATGATTTTGATTTATATCTCTATATTCTTCCCCCCTTAATTGATAGATCAGTGCCTCTAGAAATTGCAATATGCTTGTCCCCATGGCGCGTAATAACCTGTTCGTCATCAATTTCCCCACGTCAAGATAGCCATACGGTCGAGTCCTATTGGTTAAACATTCTCACCGCTTTCGCCGATGTACATTTCTAATCAGTTACTTCTAGAAGTAGAGACTTCTGATCTTCTAGATGTCCCAACTCTTAGACTATAACTGTTTAAATTATGGACCTCTCTTCGAAATTGACCTCTAGCGAATCTGAGCACTTCTACGCTCTTCGTACGCTACCGGACGTTGGAGACTACTTATAATATCGCCAACGTCCAACCTCGAGGCCCTTTGAGTGATTAATAAGTGAACACCAGCTCTATAAAATCACCAATGTGGTTGCTTGAGTATTTCTTATGGAGATTTCGCCTCGGAGGAACCAGTTAGGTTGCTACAGGTAGTATCGAAGCATGATCCATTCAAATAGACGTGTGAAGTGTGGATGTACTGCGTATATCCTTTATTAAAGCGTCGAAAGTGTCGCGTCAAGCGAAGGTTTTAAGAATAGTATGGCTCGGCGTCAACACTCCTAGTTCACAACACATTTTATTAAGATGACATGTTGAATTTGATCGAGCGCTTGAACAATTCAACTCGTCGGTCCAATAAAAGTGGGTCCCACTTTTGGACCGAGCAAGTCCTTAAAAGGCTCAAGGAGAGACGGAGGAAGGGAGTCCCTAGAATGGCGGAGGGATCTCTCGTAAGTTCTCTCCGTACTCCCTCTCTCTAGAGAAAAAAAAGGATTTGGAGAGAACGTAAGGGTTTCTGACAAGGAGAAGGTAGGCCCTTGGTCGACATCAGTTGGCTAGCGTCTGGAGTCGAAAGGGGAAGCTTCGGCTTTCTGCTAGGTGAGCATGTGCTTTGCACGATGTCTGTAACCAACTTGTCCGCCTAATATATCTGATTATAAGATATCGTGTGAAACAGTCAGGTGATTAGAGATGGTACCAAAATACGATCCATTCAAATAGATGCGCGAAGTGTGGATGAATCCTCTATCACAGCGTAGTGGCTGTTTTAAGAATAATACGGTAAGGCATCATCATCAACATTCCTAGTCCTTTTACTCGTACCATATTTTTGTTCAAGATGACCTGTTACAATTTGATTGGGTAGCTCGAAACAATTCAAATCGGCGGTCCAAAATACAAGTGGGTCCCACTGAATTTTTAAAAAAATTTCCGATAGCGATTCGGCACGTCATTCAAAAACCGATAAAATCTCCGGGAGACTCCCTTTGACAGTTTGACTGTGCATCTCCCGCGTGGCCGTACCGTGAAACAGCACAACAAATTTCCAAAATAAAGAAAATGAAAAAAAAAAAACCCACGCCCAATAAAAGCAAAAACCGTGCTGGATCGAAACACTCTAGACTGGGGCCCACCGCAACAGAATAAAGAAAAAACAAAAATTCACAAAATCCACCTCCAACAACCTACAACTCACAAAAGTCCAAAAAACGCTAAAAGACAAAAAAGCACCTCCCGCTTGGCAGCGCAGCACGCCTCTCATTTGTGAGCAGTTTTGGAATTTCACATCACCGGGATTTCCGTAATTTTTTTTTTTTGTGGAAATTCGGAATACCGGATCGAAAACGGAGACGAACTTCCTCGTGTATATATAAGCCCAAACCCCATCAAATTCTCCCACCAAATCTCCAAAAAGGAAGAAGATTCTCTCCGTCCTTCCGACTTCCTCCGCTATTCTTCGTTTCCAGCATCATGCATCGCCAGACCGCGTCGGCGCAGGCGGCTCGGGCCCCCCCGGCTGAGTGGAGCCGCTACGAGGACAAGCTCTTCGAGCACGCGCTCGTGGCGGTCGCCGAGGACTCGCCCCAACGGTGGCAGTTGATCGGCGACCGCTTGAACAGGCCCGCGTCCCAGGTGTTCGAGCACTACCAGAGGCTGGTGGAGGACATCGACGCGATCGAGTCGGGGCTAGTCGAGCCGCCGACCTACAGCGACGACACGGCCAGCTGCCGCCAGATAGACTTCGAGGCGAAGCCCCCCCGGTTCAAAGAGGCGGCGGAGAAGAAGAAGGGCAATCCGTGGACGGAGAATGAACACAGGTTATTGAGAGATGCCTCTAGTTGTTGTATTGAATGAATTCTTTTCCTGTTATTTTTCTGTAGTGTTCTTTCTTTCTTTTTTCTTTGTTTTTTGTTTTTGGGGGCTCTGAATTGCTTTTCTGATTTGGGAGATTAGTTGCTGGAGTCATGCAATTCTTGAAGAATCCGATCTTTTCTGGTTTCTCGTTTCCTTTGCTGTGAAATCTTGGAAATAGGCTAAGTTTTTGGAAAGAGCGACTAATATGTTTTTGCCTTGTTGTTGCTACGAAAGTGGCATCTGTTCTTGATGCGCTTTTTTAGTCGCTAATGAATTGGGAGAATTTGGGGAAAAAAGGTTGAACCCTAGCTAATGAGTTTGGGGGTTCAGTAAATTGTGGGTGTTTAGTTTTTCTGATGTGTTTTGTGTAAGTTTAGAAGTGAAGGCATTGACAATTCTTTTCTGTACAGAAGAAATTCAAGCCCTTGCCTTTGCTATTTCTCTTTGAATTGGGGTGCTAATTGGAGTAAATAGATCTTGTTTGGTCCATTTCATCACTTGAAATCCAAAGTTTTGTTTCAACGCGCATATTTGATGGAAGATATCATGTTGATATCTGCGTATTTTTGGTATAAACTGCATGAACTAAATACAAGCTCAATGGATCCTATGATCTTGTCAAAATTTTTGTTTTTTTGTTCCCGTTGCTTTTGCTAGAAACTGTTTCAATACCTGTAGATCTGCTTCATTTATCTGTTCCATGTCAGACTAAACAGAAAATCTAAAGATAGATTGTGTTGTATGAAAAAGCGACAGCCTGGGAGCGTGCGATGTTGTTTTTGGGCAGGGCTGATAGTTTGGCTTAATTTAGTTCCACGCCCCTGTAGGTTCAGAAACTGAATTGGGCGGTGAAACGATCATGATCACAGGCGCCTTGGTGTCTTTGTGTAATTTTGAGCTCTGGTGCAAGGACACTGCTCGGTTTCACCCCTAGACTTAGAAATTTCTTTTTTGCCCGAGGTTTTTGTATAAGAAAGACAAATCTGTTGCAAATTGTCTCCCAGAAAATTGGCAATACTTAGAGCCGTAGCAATGTTAAAGAATGTTTGCATGTATTTGATCTTTGTCTTATAATGATATCTCTTGTTTGTTGCCCTGGCAGGTTGTTTTTGCTCGGACTGCAGACATATGGCAAGGGTGACTGGAGGAGCATTGCGAGGCACTTTGTCAAAACTAGAACACCGACTCAGGTGGCTAGCCATGCCCAAAAGTTCTATATGCGGCAGATGAGTATGGGGAAGAAAGAGAGGAAGAGAACCAGCATTCACGACATCACCACGGTCGATACCCCCCCGGTCCCGGCATCTGTTAATGAAAGTTTCAACCCTCCTCAAGCTGGTAATGCGCAAGATGATCCAAGTTATGATTTTCCACAGGCCAGCAACTTTCAACAGATGCAACATCTTCAGCTGGCGCCTTTCATGAATCAACTGCCTGATCAAGGAGGAGGGTCGCTAGGATACGAAAACTTCAGCTATTTGTCGTGAAGTGGCAGGACGGAAGTTTTGTACAGAGATTAAAGCCAGTATAAAGTAGGAATTCATTATACATTTAGTGGAAAATGGGGTATATTTACTTTAGGTACTCACTCTTTCTTTATTTCAGTTCATGTTGAACAATGTTCTGAATCGCTTTTTGAAATGCAGTAAATTTACTGGGAATCAAATCTATTTGGTAAATTATTAATTTTCCTCGTTCTTTCTTGTGGATGCTTTCCCTGTAATGTGGAATACTCGTATAGATCTCTAGTTTCTATATTCCCAATCCTGAGCAATCCTATGCACGAAGCAAGGATGCTGTTCTGTTCAGAAATTCAGAGTCATCGACTTATCACGACTAGTTTTTATAGGAGGTTTATATATTTCAGTGTAATTGACTAAAAAATAAATAGGACGATATCACTAGGTTTCATTGCTAGTTTAAAGATAATTTATACTCGTTCATCGTTTGATGGTTGACATATGTATTTGGAAATGATTACATAATCGAATACTATGCTTTTCATCATGTATAAATGATTGCTTACGCTTGCGGTTGATTCAATAAAATCGTTCTTGATTAGACCTTGACCTCGGCCACGACAAGCACTATGCCCTTGTGCTCTCGCGCAAAAAATCCATGTAACCAGAGAAAACAGCGGACTCTGCATTCGATTATTACGTGCTTTTCCAGGCCTCTGTTTCGGGCTTTGGTTGCAAGTCCTGCCTTGATCTTCTGAATGGTGGAGAGATCAGTCTGGAACGACTTGGCTGAGATGCCATCATCAAGCCATGTAGTGAACACAGAAGCAGGAGCAGACAGAGTCCCTGCATTTGCACTCCAGAATGTAGCCCTTCCGGAGGTTCTGTGTAAAGAGCTTCTTCGTTGTGTCGAACGTCGGTCAACCCCGCCTCGAGGGACCCGCCGACAATGTAGAGGAGCTCAGCTGCTTTCGGGTACCGTAGTATCACATACTAGACGCTCTGCCTGTTAGGGGCTGGGAACTCAGCCACGTTTGCCTTCGTCACATTGAATATCGTGGGAGTTGTCCTACCTAACGAGGCCTCTTGTGCAGGTGTCCGTGCAGAAGTTGCTGACGGCAGTGGTTAGAAATCCATGGGGATATCTGCATCCCGGCGGTTGCGGCCGGTAATGTGGCCAAGATGAGGATCCCTGCACCGGGCAGTTCAAGCTTTTTAGAGTTAGAGAAGGCCATGGTTAGAAAACTTGTTCATGGAGTTTTAGGACGTCAAAATGCTTCGATTGCTTATGCAGTTCAAACTTCCTGGGAGTGGTTCAGTAGCGAGTAAATGAATCTCTCTTAATAGGATCGTCGGCGCGGTTGGAGATTACTTTTCTTCGACATGGCAGAAACTCGTTCCTTCTATCTCCAATCGCCACCTAGTGGTGCAGTCTTTGTATCTAGTGTTGAAGTTCGTTTGCAAAACAAACAATAAAGTGTCTTTACTACATTCCCCGTAGGATGGAATGGAAAGTGCATGTGATTATTAAGCGCACTTAGTTCTTTGCGTGGCCGCGGATAATATTTGACACTAGTCCATAATATTTTTATTTTATTTTATTTTATTTTTCGAAATAATAATAGTAAGCGAAACAGTGCGATTGTTCAATTAGGTTGCAGTTGATCTAATTTAATTTTTAATTTTTGAATTTTATATTAATTTCTTACGATTAAGTTGTTTCGGACAATGAAGAGCTGCAAATTTTTAGACGCGAGAGTTTTTTGGACAATAAAGAGTCCGAATAAACTGTTTTTCGGACAAAAAAGAGTTATGTTCCTTTTTTCATTTATAAACTACAATTTTGTATGTTGTTCACTTCACTTCAACTTTCATAACTTCCAATTTTGTTTTTTTCCTCAAAATAGAATCAACCTTCTTCTCCAATTATTTTCCCTAAGAAATTCTGGAAAAATATTAAAATTGCTATCTGCCATTCTCATTGAGCCTTTATTGTATCATGGAGGATGTTTACTGGAAATCATTAGCAACTTGTGGGGCAAAAAAATACTTAAAAGAGAGCGTTATCACGCTTAAAAATAATATTTTTCAACATCTAGCCCACGGGATGATCGGATTAGTCAATTCATGTGCCTAATCATGACAACGGTGTCGGTCAGGCGAGCTTGGGGCATTTAGTCAATTCATGTGCCTAATCATGACAATTCTGCGCTATAATTTCATCCATCGTCACCCCCTCCCCCCTTTCCTCCTCCTTTTTTATATTTTAATTTTGCTGAATAAATTTATTATTTTTTTAAAATTCTTTTAACGTTATATGTCTATCAATAATCTTTTATCTTGTCGGCTCATGATTTCTTTCTCTTTTAAATGATTAAAACAAAACTCTATTTGAAAAAGCTCGCTGCTTTTTTTTCTCTTCATATACCAAAAGTTATAAAAGAAATCCAACATTCATTGAATTTGGCATATTTGGGTTTCATAATGATAAAATTCAATGCTTTTGCCAATTAACACTTGTTGGATTACGGGAGAAAAATAATATAGCTTTCATTTGATATATGCTATCTCGAAATTTGTACTCTTCAATTTAATCAATTTCGATTGCTAATCCAACTTAATTTTATGCTTTTTCGTCGGGGGGTTGGACCGACGTTATACGGGCCGGATCCGAGAAAGCCCAGATATGCCCTCGGCCGGCCCAACCCGTTTTATCCGAAACACATACCCTGCTCTTCCCCTCGCTAGGGGTATCGAAGCTCTCTCTCGCCACTGAGCTCCGCCACACCGTCGCCGGGGATTCTGTTGGTCTGACTGTGACCTCCTCACCCTCTCTCCCAATCTCCTCTCTCTGGAAACACTGTTGATGGCCGTGTTCCCTCTCTTCTTTTGACTCGCGCCTCGTCGACTGCAGATACTGAAGGTTTCTTCCGTCTTCTAGACTCGACCGTCACTATCATCGGTGAAGCTCCAACTCTCTCTCTCTCTCTCTCTCTCTCTCTCTGCAACTCAAGCATATTCGATTCTTTCGGAGAAATGCAGTTTTTTGAGCTGTTAATTGGTGTGACAGCTCGCTTGGGGCGAGCCTGACCGAGACGATTGGATGAGTTATTTTTTGTGTCCTGGCGGACAAGATCGTTCGTCTCTGCCGGTTGAGTCCGATATTAAGCATTGTAGTTGACATAGAGGCATGAAATGGCAGATTTAACTTGGACTCGCATTGCTTTCTCTGCTCTGACATTGTGTTTCATGTCAAACAAATTACACTGATTCGGAGACAGTCGACCTGCTCGAATGCACATAATTCGACTTCTTCGAGGATGGATTAGTTGAGAGAGAGTGTTTCGTGATCTCGGCAAGGGAAAAGAATAACTACTCTCGACTTGGATTTTCTTTTGGGTTGCTTGGAACGTTGAAACAAACGCCTGATTGATCTCTCTAATGTAGCTAGCTAGCTAGTTTCATGATGCCATATCCTTTGGGCAAATTTAGGATCTTTATGGAATGAATCATCTTGTATTTATTTTGCGCAATCCTGTATTTCTTTTGCAGGGTGAGAGATAGAATGCTTCATCTTCATCAGAGCATTGTGCTAAGTGGACACCCAATTACACATTCTGTGCTTCCGAGAGGAGCAACAGCACTGACTTCTACAACAGTGAGATTCTCGATGGAAAACCCGGGTTGTTGTAAGCAAAAGTTATTTGCTTCTCATTCCACGCATATCTCTTCCTCTCAAAGCTTAGCTTGCCTGGCGTCATCAGAAGGTCATCAGCCTTCAACCAGGTTTGTTTGTCCCTAATGCACCTGTTTTTTTTTATGCATCATGACACATCTTTGTTTACTCCTTTGGTTGCAACATGGCTGATAGGAATATTGTTCGCCAAAAGTTCTCTCTTTTTTTTTCCGAGTTAGGAGATACTCCTCTTCCCTTTTGCCCCTCAGCTTAAAAGCAGAAGCATTCGAGAACCATTAGGAGAACAATTTAAGTACTATCTCAAAAAGCCATTGGCAATGCTTATTGTATCATGATACTGAGATAACGATATCAGATACTGTTTTATTCAATACAGTAGACTGGAAATTTATTGGAAAAGAAGGTCCCTTTATATTCTGGAAATCTCTTTCTACTCCATGAAGCTCTCTTCAATCTGCTTCTCTCCGAATTATTTGGAGAAGATGAATCACTTTCTAAGATTCTCTTCTTCACTTTCTAAATTCATAATCCTTCCCAAGTCTTTTCTCCCTGCTACAATTTGGATGTGGTTGTTCTCCAACAGGTTACTTAAAGTCTTTGTGTTCAATTTAATTTTTCATCCTTTCTATCCGTAAGATCTTAAACGAGTCCATATGGAACTTGAATGTATGTTTTTGTATGGTTAAGGAAGGAAGACTTACCCGTCCGTGGACTAAGCGAGAAGATAATTGGCGTGCTAGGAGGAGGGCAACTGGGGCGCATGCTTTGTCAGGCAGCTTCTGAAATGGCCATTAAAGTCGTTGTGTTAGACCCACTAGAAAGCTGTCCAGCAAGTGCAATTGCATACGATCATGTGGTTGGCAGCTTTGACGACAGTGCGACAGTGGAGGAGTTTGCAAAGAGGTTTTATTATGTACTAGTTATGGAATTGATTTAATGCTTTTACATAAGAAGTGATTGATTGATTAAATTATTAGTCATATACTCTCTTTCTTCGTGGTAGCAGATGTGGAATTTTGACGATTGAAATTGAGCATGTTGATGCTGCCACCTTGGAGAAGCTTGAGCAACATGGAGTAGATTGCCAACCTAAAGCCTCTACTATTCGAATTATCCAGGTTACTTTCCTTTTACAGTGACGTGGTGAATTTAATTTTCACGTAGGAGACTGCATTGTTTTGTATTTCTGTGAGCCTTTTATCTGTCAATTAAGATTCTGTCAGCTGTAGACTCAGCAGCCTTGGTGACCAACATGCAGATTATGGAGCTGCTAGGGTTCTTTAATGGACACTCTTATCTAGGAGAAATCACGTAGCATATGTTTGAAAAATCTTGTGGCATCTCCACTGGAATTGGAGAAACTTATGATGTCTCTAGACATGGATGCATAAAGGAGCTATTAAAATGATATCGATGCATAGACAGCAACTGAGTAAAAAGTATGTCAATAAGCATGACAGAACCAACATATTGTACTTCTTGAAAAACTTTTGAGGATGGCTTTACCTCATGTGCCATGCCAATACAACAAAAACCGAAGGCACTGTGGTCCCCCAGGTCTGACATCACCTCGTAGGTTTTCTGGAGTGTGTTGTATTTCATTGGCTTGTGGAGAGGGAGAACATATATAACATCCCTCAGACTCTTGAGGTATAGGGACTTTTCCTACCGTAGGACCTATTGGAAATTGAGGTTTTGCTAAGACTTTTGTTATTTAAGAATGAGGTAGGATGGACTGGTTTACTGGTTTTTCTGTGCTCCTCATCCATATGCATGTTACATCCAATTGCATGAGACATGCAATCTTGAAAAAAAAAAAAAAAAAATCTCTCTCTTAGGATTCCAATATCAATTCCAGCAAAAGCTGAGTCAAGTAGTGTAGGCGAATGATTGCATATGTGCATCACTGTACACCAATGCTACAGACGTTTGTATTGTTAAGATATGAGTTCTTGGTTTTAAGTGTTGCTTCTTGTCAAACAAAAGAGTCCACTGACATACGCTGTATTATTGGGCTGGGTAACTTCTAGGTGCGCTTTAAAGCAGTTCTGTGACATGCTACAAAGTTTTTGATGGGTTATATTGTACTTGTTTGAATCATGGAGAAGATAAGTCCGGGTTTGCTTTAGTCTTTCTTTGGATCATTGATTTTAATTGCTTGTTATTCATCCCTTCACAGGTGAGTAGAGATTTTTGGTCTACAACAATGAGTCTTTTTCAAGCTAGTTCCTTGTCATAAGAAGTTCCATCGACCATAGCAGGCTTTCAATTTCCTGACATTCCATTGTGGTTTAAGTGGAAGTGCTTTTCCCTGACCCATATTTGTGCTCTCTTCCAGGACAAATATCTCCAAAAAGCTCACTTTTCCAGACATGGCATTCCAATTTCAGAGTTCATGCAGGTTAGTCAATTTCCTTGATGTTTCTTGGACCTGCAATGTGACCTGGACATTGGCATGCTAATTCTATTTGTTGACATGAGGATTGGCTGAGACAGATAGATGATCTTGAAGGTGCTAAGAGAGCTGGTGACCTATTTGGCTATCCGCTGATGGTGAAGAGCAAACGACTAGCTTATGATGGGCGTGGAAATGCTGTTGCAAAAGCATCTGAGGAGCTTTCTTCTGCTGTGGCTGGTAATCATATACCATGTCTTTTCTTACCTCTTCCTTTTGTGATTCTTAGAGTTCCTTCATTTTGGAGTTACTCTACATTTCTTGCGTAGTTTTATCCGAAGATAGAAAGCATTTTTTGTTAGTTTGATAGTTTCGATTTCTTGGGACATTTGGTGACGTGACGAGATGAATGATTTTGTGAATTCCGTACCTTCCTTTTGTTTTTCTTGTCTTGTCACTGAGATAATACCATTTGCATTCATCAGTCTGCACGTAGCTGGTTGAATTTTACTTTCGATCTTCATCTTCTGCAGCTCTTGGAGGTTTTGAGCGTGGACTCTATGTTGAAAAATGGGCACCTTTCGTAAAGGTGTGCACCTCATAAGTATCATTAGCCTTATTTTTGTTATAGCTTATTTTATGGTGTATTTTCCACCACCTATCAACAATTATTCAATGGTCATCCACTATTCATGGATTGCCTAGACATTGCCAATTAAGGGGGTTTGTAGAGCGCTTACATAGAATTACTGTATTTATCACTAAGAAAAACAATGTTTATATTGTTCTTGCCTTAGTGCACTTAAGTTATATATGTGACAACTCACACTAGTTCTCTCCAGTATTTCTTATGTTCTTACTGGTGTGGAGGGATTATACTTCTGTAGGCAATGATGGCTAACACAACTTCCATGGGAAAAGGGGGAGGGTTGTTTTCTTACTTTGTTAAGTCATTACCAAAAGCAACTGTGTTATCTTGAATCTTATTTCAGGAGCTTGCTGTCATTGTAGCAAGAGGAAGAGACAATTCTGTCTTGTGCTATCCTGTGGTTGAGACTATACACAAGTAAGTTTATGTCTGTTATAGCTCGGGGTCATTTTTCTTTGATGGTTCATCATAATAGTAGCCCGTCTCCTTTGAGGTTTTATCACCTGAGCTACTGTGGGCATTATACAAGCTTTTGACAGCTTAACTCTTGGTAGAAACTATTTACGCATTTTACTACATTTCTTTCAATTTTAGGGAAAACATATGTCACATAGTTAAGGCGCCTGCAAGTGTTCCGTGGAAGATCCGGAGACAAGCTACTGATATTGCATATAAAGCCGTTAGTTCCCTGGAAGGCGCTGGTGTTTTTGCCGTTGAATTGTTTCTTACTAGGGATGGTCAGGTGATTGGGGTCATCAATAACTTCCTCCACTGTTTATTCTTATTGCAAATTGCCAAGTCTATCCTACTTACGTGCTTTCACTTGGCTTCTAGGTCTTATTAAATGAAGTGGCTCCTAGGCCCCACAATAGCGGTCATCACACAATTGAGTCTTGCTACACTTCTCAGTATGAACAGCATTTGCGAGCTATTATTGGCCTTCCACTTGGTGATCCGTCAATGAAAACTCCTGCTGCTATCATGTACAATACACTTGGTGAAGAAGAGGTTCACTTTTAGGCCTTTCTGATTTTTGAATTATTGCTTTGCCAACTAGACTACTTGGCTTTCATCTTTCTTTTGTTGCATGCATTAAATGCACTTGACTTAGCCTCCTATCCCAAACCGCCATACACTCGCTGCAGACACACACAAGAAGCATGACAAACAAGTTCTTCTGTATTTTACTGCCAATTCACTTAAGAGGCACTTAGTGCTGCACTTGTAGCTTGGTTGTGGGGATGAGGGCTTACACAGTAGACTATTCTAATTATAAACCTGTGGCTGTTTTTATCGTGTCGTGTAGCTATTATATATGAGGACTGCTTTTATGAGGTCTCACTATTGCTCTAGATGCTAATAGTGAAAGGTTTGACAAGTATTTATTGTGCTTAGGGAGAACGAGGCTTTCGTTTGGCTCATCAGTTGATTGGAAGGGCATTGAGCATAAAAGGAGCTGCAATTCATTGGTATGATAAGCCAGGTCAGATGATCACGAAGAAAAAAATATTAATACAGCCCCAGGGCAACAGCCTTCCCTCCTGCTCTCTCACTCTCTGCCAGTAATTAACTACACGTTCTTATTGGTGCTGTAGAAATGCGTAAGCAACGGAAAATGGGTCATATTACTATTGTTGGCTCCTCGATGGGCACTGTGGAGGCACAACTAAATGCTTTGCTAAGTGAAGAAGGCAGGGATTGTCAATCAGCAGGTTAGTTTTTTTCTGTCCTTTTCATCAGCAATAGTCCTTTTTGGGTAGAACATGCTGAATTTCTTTCTCTCTCTCTTTATATATATATATATATATCAAATATTGTCTTCTAGCTGGCCTTTCTGTCAGGAAAGTGATAGAAATACATGCAGAACCCTGCTTACAAAAATATCTTAGAGGTACAGGGTATGCTTTGAAGTTACGGGGTATGCTTTGAAGTTGAGTAGTAACAGCACTTTGATAGAGGATAGTGTTCTTGGAGACGCAAGATCTTGCGTTAAAACCATGAAAGTTTGCTTTTTCTCACGGTTGTGAGTTGCATTCCTTTGTCTAATGCCCTAAGGAAGCTAAAAAGTAGACCATCTCTATACAGATACCTGTGATTGCATAACAACTGAGCTCCATATTACAGCATCTTTAATAACTACTGCCTATTTGAAAAATTGCAAAGCAAAAAGGATCACATTTGCACTGGTTTATAAATAGTTTCTGTGCTAAATGGAGCTATTGCCATTGCTTTGTCATGATTATTGACAATGTCATTAGCTAAATGCAGTACAACTGCGTGTTGGGATTATAATGGGCTCGGACTCTGACCTTCCTGTGATGAAGGATGCAGCCAGGATACTAAATGCATTCGATGTGCCTTACGAGGTTAATTATGTTCTGATTATATGCTCAGATTACATTATCTTCTGATTATATGCTCAAGATTACATCATTGATTAATGCTCAAGATTACATCATTGAGCGTTAATGCAGCAACAAGTTGAACTTTGAATAAAACTTTGGCAGGTGAGAATAGTTTCAGCGCATCGAACCCCGGATGTGAGTTCAGATATGCTTCCTCTGCTCAGGAGAGGGGCGTTCAGGTTATTATCGCCGGTGCTGGCGGTGCAGCTCATTTGCCAGGCTAGTTGTTTTATGTCCTGATTTCTGGAATGTTGTATGTATCGGTTGCTTTTTTACCGTGTAAGAAACTCTGCCTTCTGTTTCCAGGTATGGTGGCTTCCCTGACTCCTTACCAGTTATTGGTGTGCCTGTTCGTGCTTCTGTATTGGATGGTCTTGACTCACTCTTATCGATAGTGCAGGTACTTCTTTCTCTAATTTCAGTGAAATTGGTTCTCATCACGTCGAAATCAGTTTTTGATGGAGCTGTGGTCCTTGATTAGTTTAAGATCCACCTTTATGCTGCAAAATGGTAACTTGGAGAAGGTTTTATGTCCTCCCACAGGATAACGTCTTGTGACCTGTCTACCAATTGCAGAGTACAATTTTTTTTTTGGGTTGGAATACAATGAAATAGATGGCATTTTGCGTGTCATGGGTTGTTTTGGTGGATAGGTGACATGGTTCTCTTAGAGCACTGAAAATCTCTTAGCCTCATGCCTGTGTTTGTCATGCTTCATTGCAGATGCCGAGGGGTGTCCCTGTCGCTACCGTGGCAGTAAATAATGCCACAAATGCTGGTTTGCTAGCCATTAGAATGTTGGGAGTTGGTGATCCAGACCTACTGGCTAGGTTGGTATTTCTGTCTCACTTAAGGATGCGTGTTTGCGATTGTAACAGAAATAGATGCTATAATGTTGTCTTTAGCGAAACATCATCTGTGCTGATTTGAACTCCTATTTTCGCTTTCTTGCACAGAATGAGCCAGTACCAAGAAGATACGAAGGAAGATGTCCTGACAAAAGCAGAAAAATTGCAGAGAGAAGGTTGGGAATCCTATTTGAATCCTTGACGGTTTGAAGGTCCACCAATTTTGGTAGTAATGATTGTTTTTGCTTCTTGTACTTGGGACTTCTTATCAGTCCCAAGGTACATTGTATATCATTGTCATCTATAGGAAACTAAATAGTCAAATGAATGCCTCTTCTCCCCATAGAATTGATAAATTTAGGTCGATGTAACATTAGATATCATTATGAAACTCATGCTTGATGAATGATGACTGACATAAAGTGAGCCCCCAATCTGGGTTTCCGATCAGTCATCGTAAGGCAATGCGCACCTTAGGGTTTTCCAATTTGGTCATTTAGTTTCGCTAATCTTGCCAATTGTCACTCATTTCTTATTTCTTTTTCGCACCTGAATCAAAAGAAGTTGTACTACTGGTGTTTAACATCTGCTCGTTATCCAATAAAAAAGTTTGACTCCACCAAATTGTAGATGTATGAAACAGGAAAGCGTAGTGGCAACTACCTTTTCATGGATGGTGTGCAACTTATTGTTGGAGGAAGCTCTTTCTGAAAACAGATTTACACTGCACAAGTGGTGTAACCATTGAATTTTATCCATATCTATCTTCTGCGTCTATAAATGTCGTTGTCGGAACATCATAGCCCATGTGATTTATCTGTTCACGCATGTTGACACTTGATTTTTGACCAATATTTATTTCAAAAATTTTTAGAAAATTCATAAAAATTTAGAAAAATTGAAAAAATCAAACTTTGGGACCTGGCATAGCTAGGAACCTAATTTTGAGCAAAAAATATTTTCCATATTTTAGTATTTTCTCAATTTTATTTTCAAAAATTTTAGAAAATTCATAAAAATTCATAAAATTGAAAAATCAACTTTGGGGACCTGGTTTGGCCTAGGAAATCATTTTCGCAAAAATAATTTTCCTTATTTTTCCGTAATTTTCTGCATTTGTATTTTCAAAATTCGTAAAAAATCAATAAAAAGTGATAAAATTGAAAAATCAACTTTGGGGACCTCATCCAAGCTTAGGGAACCAATTTTGACAAAAAATAATTTTCCTTATTTTTGGCATTTTTAGTATTTTTCAGAAATTTAGGAAAATAATAAAAAAATTAATAAAAAAATAGCATTTCAAGTCAGAAAATTACCAAAAAATAGTAATATTTTTAATTTAATTTATCTCTTTTTTTATGAATAAATTTTGAAAATTAAAGTCTGGAATTTAGGGTTTCTTTGTTAATTTTAATTTACCGATTATTTAAATAATTCTATAAATTCCATTTTAGCTTTTTAATTTTCCCATTTTTACATTTTTGGAGTCGTGTCATCCTCCTCTATTTTTAAAAATTAAGATTCCAGTCCAAAAACCCTCAGAATTGTCCAATTTCGCTAAAACTGGACCAAAATCCAATTTTCTATTTTTCAATTAGTCCCTAAAATCCCTAAAATGAAATTAAAATTTCCAGGACTGAATGGAAAATAGGGCGACGTCACCCCCTAGATTTTGGCCTTCTGAATCCAATGGTGGCAACAATTTTTGCAAAAAAGTACTCTAGACTTTGGATTTTGCAAAAGGGTCTCGGGTCAAATTGACATTTGGGGTTTTTGTCACAGAATAACTGAAATTGCCGGCCAAAGACACCAATTTTCAAATAAATTCAATGCTCTGAGTCCATTCTGAGGTCAATTTTGAGAAATATGGGCTATTTTGGGGGATTAACTTTGGCGTTTTTTTTGGTCCGGTCGGGTCGAACCGGGTCGAGTTGACCCGACCCGTCAACTCATCCGACCCGACCTTACCCCGAACCAGGTTTGGTTCTTCTTTCCTCGTCGTCGCGAAATGCAATTCGAAACGGAGCAAATCCTAAACCGAGAGATCGAACGATTCCGAGAAATTTGGCTAAAAATTTCACGGATGAAACGAATACGATCCTCGGGGAGGTTTTAAGCGCGAAGCCGAGTTTAAGAGGGAGAGAGGCCATTTTCCAGGACTTTTCGGCCGAAAGCAAAATAGACTGAAACTGAGGAATTGAGGCGATTCAGACCGAGACAAGCCTTGATCTACCTGTGAAGATGCCCCTGAGCTCAGGGGAAGCGGTCTGCGCCGGTTTCAAAGCTCGCCGAATGCTAAAAGTGTGAAATCGCCGACTTCAAGCTCTGACTCACGGGATTAATGGCAAACTCGATGATTTGGGCAGTAATTTTCTTAATTTGTGTAATTTAGCTCTCCCCCTCGTGGCCAACCGGGACCCATTATACTTCGTCTCTTCATTTATGCAATCGATTTTGCCCAGGTGGACGCCGCACGTTGAAGCCTCAAACCAAACTTTAGCCGCACCCTGCCCCAAGCCGGTCTTAGTTAGGTAATCTGGCGATTTTATGTTGGTCAATCGGACAGCCCCAGGTTACAGTTCCTCCTAATCTCCTCGAATGCTTCCTGTTAGAATCTACATATGGAGTAGTTATGCTCTGATTTGCTCGATTGAGTCTGCCATGGCTGACCCATGTGAGTGCTTCGATTGTCGTGTTGGCACGATAGATCTGGTTTGGATTTAGGATAGTTGATCTAGAGCTAAATGCGAATCGATTGGCGGCGGACACGGAATCCGCTAATCCGGAGTAGGTACTCCACCGTCGGATCGTCGCTCGTCGAACCATGACGTCCGTCCAAAGATGTCTAGAGGAAGAAGAAGACGCAGCCCGTCAGCCTTTGGACTCGCGTCAAAAAGCGACGTGGATTGTGACGTGGCGTGACGCGTCGTTCGCATGTCATCGAATTCGGCCGAGTCAACGAGACATGGGCGTCTCGTCAGCATCATCTATTACAACCGTAACACGATCGGACGGCTAGGATTAGCTTTAGATTCAATCTCAACGTAGATTCATTAGTAGGAGTAGAAGGACCAGATCTAGGTCTAAGGCCAAAGCGACGGTGATAATGGTCCACTATCCAAGAGTGTGGCGTAGTTCACGTGGAAGCATGACTGACCGTCGGATCAATGTGGGCGGAGGG
>JAGVVM010003394.1:0-22783 GCA_019149425.1 Psidium friedrichsthalianum
AAGGGAAGGATAAGGGGAGGGGGAAGAGAGGGAGGGGGGGGGTAGAAGGGAAAAAGGTGATTTGGAAAAATCCAAGAAGAGAGAGAGGAGGGAAGGCCTGGCTGACAATACTGAAAACTCATCATCACTCTGATTTCGACTGTAACCACGACACGGACGGCGAAACCGCAAAATATCGAGAATCGCGATTTGTCCGTCGACAGCCAGACTTTCTTGAGCCAATTTTTTTATTTTTTCTCTCTCTGTTTCTCTCTACTTTTCAACAGATTTGAAATCAGTTTTTGGCGCACTCGTCAGTGGGGCTCTTGGAGCACGACGGCCAACGTCTCCTCCCGGCGGAACCTCAGCTGCTTCGCGATGAACCGCCTCGCCTCGATCTCCCGCTGGAACTCCTCGTTTGCCATCTCCTCATCCGCCGGTCGCCTCCGCCGGCACGAGCTCGTCCGCGGGCTCCCCGCTCCCCGCCGGATCCTCGCCGTCCTCCGCCGCCGCTTCTCACCTCCGGAGGCCGGGAACGCAACCGACGCGTCGCTCCTCCCTCCTCCAAATCGAGACT
Source organism: Psidium friedrichsthalianum (assembly GCA_019149425.1). NCBI lineage: Eukaryota > Viridiplantae > Streptophyta > Magnoliopsida > Myrtales > Myrtaceae > Psidium > Psidium friedrichsthalianum. The sequence goes on from JAGVVM010003394.1 coordinate 557, forward strand.
CCGGCCGACGTCCGCCTCACTCGAGCTCGGGCGGCCGTGCGACTTCGCGGATGATCTCCTTGTCCTCGTACAACGAGAACCTTCCCCACTTCCGCTTCGCGAACGGGAGGAAAAAGCTCGGCCTGGCCCGGCTCTCTCCTCCTCGCTGATCTTGACAATCTCCTCGTAAACATGCAGCTAGCTCCATCGGCATCGGCCGCAGCCACATCGTCGGCCGGGGTCTGTTTGGCGCAAAAAAGAACCAGCCGGGCTTGGCCAGGAGGGCGATGATGATGGGCGCGTTTGCAGAGGACGAAGACGAACAACAAGCGGGGGGGGGCCGCGCGACGAGGCTGAGTGAGAGAAGGAGTAACTCATAGGAGAGTCTCCACGCAGGGCAGCGGGACGTGCGAGTGGAGAGACGGGCGGTGGAGGAAGAAGAGGAGCCAAGAAGCCGAGCTCGGAAAAAAGCAAATCCGAAGGGGCCGTCAGACACGGAAGCAAAAACAAAGACCGTTTCCCAGCACGACATTGAAGTGGAAAGTAACTTGGGAGAGGTGCGGGATCGCGTCTGCTTTTCCTGGCTTTGCCGTCCGTAGCGGCCGGGGAGCCGGGGGGGCCTGGTCCTCCACATGGATTCTATAGAGAGAAGAGAGAGAGAGAGATGAAGCTCCAGAGGTGGAGGTTTTCTCTTTTTTGGTTTTTTTTTTTTTTTTTTTTTTTGTTTTTTTGGGTTTTTTTTTTGGTTTTTTTGTTTTTTTGGCCTTTTTTTTTTTTTTTGTGTCTCTGGCGAGTGAAGGTGGATATGCTTTTTTTATTATTATATAAAATATTATAGGCTTTCGAAGACCACATGACTTATCATATTTTTTTCTTTTTTTTTCATATTTTTTTTCACTTTTCATTTTTTTTTTCCTCTCCACAATGTATGCGCTGTTAATTACCATGAGTTATGAACTTACGCGTCCCCCGTTATCTCGTAATTCTCGTACGTGCATGACGAAACGGTCGCATGGTCGGTTTTAAGTTTCCCTTGAAATTTAAAACCCACTCGTTGAAATCGATCTCTAATATTTGAAATTTAGAACATACCTTTCATATCCTGAAACTCGAAACCTACTATTGTTACATATTTCAGGATCTACCCAGATCTCACTGTACTCTTAATTAAATGATTGTAGCGAATGTCATCTTAATTACCACCATTTGCTTCTACAATCTATTAACCGCAGTTCATATTTAGACACATAAAGAATATGAAACGTTCACAAAGTAAAAGTTTTTTTTTTTGGGTAAAGTTCACAAAATAAAAGTTTCGATCATAGATATCACAGAAAACGGAAGTTCGGACTAATGATTCCAGATTACACACTTATCATCAAATGTCATGGAATCCCGTAAGGATCACGTGAAAACATAGCAGAAGAAAAATATTGAAAAATTATCCAACAAGTCCTAAACATATTGTATGGTGGCCAATTCTGTCATAACTTTTCAATTATGCTAATGTAATCCTAAACTTTTTAATGATTTCCAATTCAGTTATAAATATTTTAATTGTGCCAATTTAATCCTAAACCTTTTGATAATTTATCAACGTGTTCTTTTTAGCCAATTATGCAAATAAATAGTCTGAAGACTAAATTGGCAAAATTCAAAAGGTTTAGGATTAAATTAGCACAATTGAAAGATTTAAGACTAAATTTGTAACAGTACAATAGGTTATGATTTTTTTTAGACAGTTATTCAAGAAAAAATACAAGACAGAACCAGCCCATCATAATCGGCTTTCAAATTTTTGAAACCTGAAACCTACATCATGCATACCCCGTAACTCGAAACCGAATAAGTTTTCACCGGTTCAATTCTCCGATTCTCGATTCTACTCTGAAACTATATTCACCCATGTGTACCTTTGTCTTTATCGACGGGATCATGGACACGGCATGAGCTTCTACGAGTTCGAGTCTCATCCCTTGTCCTCCTCATGATAACCAACACAGGAAAGAGAAAAACATGAAGAGAACAAAAGAGAATCCTCGTTGCCAAAGAGAGGCAAAAGCATTCATGAGCCATCCACTATCCGCTTTGTAAACGAAGGCGCATGTGTACAAAATCTCTCCCAAGTTCCCACTAGGCCAGAAAAAGATGTGTGGATGGGCTCCATTTCCCCCTCCATAAAAATTCTGCATCTTCTGCTTTATTCCTCCCTCTCTCTTTTTCAGGTGAATTGCCTCACAGAAAAATACTTTGCATTCGCATGCCTCCTATAGATAAACTTATCTCAAAAGCTTGAGGGAGGAGAGGAGAGAAAAAGCAAAGCAACACTATGGCGAAAAGAAAAGGGTTAAAAAGGGAAGAGACTCTGGTGGTGGAAACGATTGCAGCTATGGAATCCTAAACATGGTGAAGGGATGACGAGAAAAGAAAGTTTCCCTTGATTCAAGCAATGATGGAGATGAAAACCCATTTGCTTGATCTTTAACCCAGAGACCCTTTTCGGGAGAGTGATTTGCTGATTCGAAGGAGTGATCTTTTTCGAAAGGAGATAGCGCGAATTGCCCCCTTTCTTGCCTGTAAAGAACAGCAGAGAGAGAGAGAGAGAGAGAGAGAGAGAGAGAGAGATAATACATGGAAAGCTTGGGAAGGTACGGTAGAGAGATTTGATTTATGGGACTCTCCCATCGAATCTTAATTCGTGTCTTTCCTAATCCTAGAATTCACTGGATTACGGAGTGCTGGTTTTCACTTCACTTGAAAGGCGAGATTGACATCTCATACCATTAGAAGAGGATCCATCTTGGATGTAGGAAACAGAAATAAGAAGTAAAAAAAAAAAAATTTGTGTTCTTTGTACCCAAGGACAAAAAGAGAAACAATGCAATTTTTTTAAAAATAAGCTCAATGTAACTTAATGCTTATCTTTCTAATCACGAGTCCACTGCCCCAGTCGCCGCTGCAGCTCACTGGTGCCCGTCGCGTCCACCAACATTTTTTAGGATCATACCAAACGCATTTTATTTTTTCTATTCTGAAAATATTTTTTTTGTAGTTACTAAACGTGTTTTTTGTCTTATAAACAATTGCTGAGAACAGAAATAAAAAAAAAAATTGCTCACAAATTCTTCCCGAAACAGAAAAGTCAAACACACGCATCTTTTGCCATGAAAAAGCACAATGGAGCTTTTCAGGGAAATCAGAATGGTCCAAAAATGAGAGTCGCTATTTAGTTCATAAAGACAAAGAATTAGAGAGAATCAAATTGGTATTTCCCACATCATGCGTTCTTCAGAATAGATCAGTAACTAGAGAATGGAATATATACTTCATATTCCCTTTGTTTTGAATTGCATCCATTGATATGTAATGCGAATTCCTTCTCAAACATGGCCTTTTAAGGCGCCTCACGTGCTTCGAAATTTTGAATGAAAAATCAAATTCAAGAAAAGATGCTTATGTTATGATTCGACACAAGATTTATCTTGATTCACCCTTAAACTAGGGCTAATCCAGATGATTTTACTTATATTAGTACATCAAATCTTTTTATTACATTCCTCAATTATAAATGAAAGAGATAATACATAGCAGTAGCTATTATGGACTCAAACTATAAAAGCCCTCTAGCGGCTTGAGAACACTGCTTTCTTATCAATGGGGAATATAAATCACACTCCAACAATAAAGATTAAGTAACCAATTCATATAGGATTCGTGGACATTAAAGTCTTCTACAGAATGAATAGGATGTAGTTGAAAAGCAACTTTGGAAGCCTTTCCCCCTTTTTTCCCCTCAACGAGGTCGAAACGAGAGTTCAAGCTGCAGACCTTCATCGCCTCCCCTTCCCTTCACAACCGCTTTCCTTTCATGGAAGGGAAAACGACACCATATCCAATGAGCGACCCTGGAATAAACTCAGCCATCACCGTGAATGTAAGTAAACCAATCATATTGTTGCCTCGTTGACATCAGAAAGCTCTGATTTGTCCGAAGGTGATCAGTTTATGTAGCAATAAACCAATGTGAAACTGCAAACAGCTTCATAGCAGACGGCTTACAGATTTGAAATCAGTGGACAAGGACAGAACCCTATGAACAATCATCCATTACGCCATTTTCAGCTACCCTAAGGGTTCAAAACAGCTAATCAGAGAGAAGGGGTTACCTCTTCTGAAGATATATACTGTCATTAACTTGTCATATTTAAATGAAACCTGTAAATTCTGACTCAAACCCAGCATTTTCAGCTCCCAACGCGCCTTCCCCTACTATGTGCAGCCTGTGCTCTCCTCAAGTCCTCAATGTTTCTTATCCTCGCTCAAATCTTACTGATCTGGTACTAACTTGTGGGACTGATATACAATGAAACTTGCGGTTAATGGGCTCTGGCTCAGGATGACTTCATAACTGGCTCGGGTAGAGACAAGGCTTTCAATTAAAAGTTGCCAGAGCAAGCTTCCTGCAGCTGCTCCGCCTCTTGTAGCCAAAGTGTGTACTGTGTTGACAAGCTGATCTCTCGGGTGAGTGCTGAAAGCAGGGTCCCTCCACGATTGAATGAACTCGGTCAGCACACAGGACTGATAGCTTCCTGCGGGTGTGCCAGGCATCTTGAATGTGCGCATCGAGACAGTGTTTCCAGAGTGAATAATCAGCGAACAGAAACATAACGAAACTCTGTCATCATAGGACTCCCTGGCACACCCGGTGCATAGGTTCGTGGGAAGTGGAGAGAGGTTGACGTATGCACTCTTACCCTGATTTTTCACAGAGGCTACTTCCTGACTAGAAACCAACCCCCCCGCCCCCACCAAAAAAAAAAAAAAAGCAACCCCCCCCCCCCCCCCACACACACACACAAAAAGAAGGATTTCCTGACTTCTTGAATGTCACAGAGTTATTTGTTTACCATTCTCACCATATACTAAACATAAATAAAAAAGGAGTGAACTATTAGAAATTCTCCATTTTAAATATTATTTCATTTTTCACCCAATCCTTCTAAACATGGAGGAGATATATCAGTAATTGTGTTCAGAGATATTGTGAGAGATTCAAGGACATATACTTTCCTCGCAAAATATTCTGACAGTGAATTACCTGAAAACATCTGTACATTAGGAACCAGAGGAGTGCTGTAAAGGTCTGTAACCACCATCAGTGAAGCCCATGTTCTTGCAACAGTGAGACCATGACTTGAAGCTTCAAAAATGCAGCTGAATCTTTATATGCCTGAAGGGTCAGAAGCTGTGTACATCATCCAATAGGTATTGAAGCCACTGGCATAAACAGCGGTCCTGTTCAGCATAAAATTAAATTTCTCTGGTTCCTACAAAACCCCTGCTTCTACCTGGACAAGTAAACAAGCTGACGTATGAAAATAGCTAAGAGAGGCAATGCAAAATGCAAAATTCATTGTTGAAATTCCTTCCGAAGACCTGTCAAAACTAAATGCTGGAGAACTGTAAAGCAGAGATGAGAAAAGAATGAATGTATTTAAATCAGCTAATGCAGTTGAGCTTGACGAAAGTTTAAAGATTTAAAGTTCCTTATTAAAGATGAAGGTGAATTTATCCCTATTCCTACCGCTACAAACAGAAAGCATATGCGTACACACACACACACACATACGCTTTAACCAGATGTATAGAGAATACACACACACACACACACACATGTATGGAGAATTTGACACCAAGTCTATTAAGCCAGTATGGGGACAGATAGATGGGAAAACTGTCTCCCTGGAGTAACCAGCAGATTTTTTGAGCTGCAATTTGATTGGAACCATGCAGCTTAAACAACGTCATAAATTGCATATTGTTCATATTTGTGGAAGAAGACAACCATGCACAATGCACCTTCTTCTCATATCATTTTGATTGGATCTATGTGGCTTAAGCAATATCAATCAGTTAATCATCCATTCTTTCAGGAACAAGGCAACCACACAAAATTCACCCTCCACATATTTGTTGCTTGAGACCAACACTGCGCAACATCAGCTTTTTTCCTGTCACGTCTTTTCTGTTGCCAGCTTTGGTAACCAACCAGACTGATGAAGTAAACATAAAAATGGAACAGTGAAAGGATGCTCCATTTTCAGACCTCAACATCATACATGAGGGAAGCCGCATCCTGAAGACTAGTTTCTCCAAAAAAATTCAGAACATTGCATAGTTTTCCTCTTTGTAAATGAGAACTGTCACCAGCCACAAATGTGGACACACAGTCCTTCACCATAATCCAAGAACATCAAGTTCCAGCACAGCTTTGTAAACTTTTTGTCCCGTCAAATTGTACAGCAAATAATGCAGAAAACAGATCCATTCTGGAAAATTATCAACAATACAGACCTCTTACACCGATCTAGTAAAGACAAATCATTCCTTTTCAGCCTTTTTATGATTAGAACATCCAAATATCAATAAGAAAGAAAAAGTGCCTCCCTTTAAATTTCAGAATGTCCATATCTTCTACAGCCAACTAATAAAGTTATTCTTCAAAACTCAACTTCAAAAACAGTGTCTCAATCACTCAATGTCATGAACTTCCTCAGAAAAGAAAACCTGATCCTATGTCAATTCCATTTAATAGAATCAACCCAGTTCAGGGGAGAAAAAATTCCTATAAGTCCTTAAGTCTGAAAGACCATCATCCTGTTTCAAACTTCCAAACATTAGTTTACAGAGAGGCATCCTTGAACAATGATCAAGATCTCCGCATTAAGTAAACTATGTATCGTCAATGTGCAAAAACTCTTACGTCCAATGACCAATGTCGATACTGGAATACTATGTGACAAATCTCCAGCATAACTAGTATGCGACAAAGGGGAAAAACGTCATCTTCTCACACTGCAGTGGCTCGCCATTGAGAAAGCAATCCCCTCCCAAAAACCAAAAGCCCTGCAGCATGCTTTGGAGACTTTTGTGTAGCGGATGATTTGATGACCTCATACTGCTTCGAACTTTGAGATAGTCTCCAAAATGATTCTTTCACAAAGGACAACTAGCAAATTCCACACCGTTGTCAATCGTTGCTCATGACCAGCAATTGTTTCCCACATATCTGTGTCTTCACAAGATCTAGCCAGTCAAAATAAATGGAGCTGACCTCAACTGTAATGAAAGATGAAGCATTGCTTCTTCAATCGCCAATATCATCCAGAAATATATCCACATCATTGATATCAATTTCGTCCAGATTCAGGAAATCCAATGTGCTGTATATTTCTTCGTGCTCTAGATGAGTCTGGTCACCAGCAACAAATTTAGATACACGATCTTTCACCTTGATCCAAGACCATCCAGGCTCCTTTATCACTCCCTTAGACTTCATCGTCTTCCTTATATCTGCCGCTTCCCTCCATCTCCCCTGGGCAGAATATATGTTAGCCAGCGTAATGTGAGTTCCAGCACAATGTGGATCTAACTCAAGAATTTGCTCAGCAGCCAGCCTTCCACGGTCGACGTCACCATGGACTCTGCACGCTCTCAACAAAGTTGACCAAACAACATCATCCCGTTTGAAAGGCATGGTTTTAATAATGTTCTCTGCCTCATTCAGGCAACCAGCACGACAAAGGAGATCAATCATGCAGCCATAGTGTTCCTTTGTAGGAATGATCTGGTGCTTCACACTCATCATATCAAAATAACGAAATGCGAGATCAACCAGCCCGGCATGGCTACAGGCTGTAAGAACACCAATGTAGGTGATAGGGTCTGGTCTCAAGCCCACTGCAGGCAGCTTCTCAAATAAATCAATTGCTTCATGGCTATATCCATGTTCAGCATATCCATTTATCATTGCTGTCCAAGAAATGATATCATTGTTTGTTGCCACATCAAAGAGCTGTGATGCTTCTTTCACACTCCCACATTTGCCATACATGTTAATTAGAGCACTATGTATCATAGGTGTATGTTCTAAACCAATCAGCAGGACATGAGCATGAAGCTGCTTTCCTGAATCAAGGATAGCCATATTTCCACACACACTGAGGATGCTAGCAAGAGCAAACTCAGTTGGCTTTGGTCCTTCTCTTCTCATTAGTGATAGAAGCTCAAAAGTTTCCTCACCACATCCTCCATTTGAATACCCTGCGATCAATGTGCTCCATGAAACCACATCCCTCATTGTCATTTCATTAAAAACAACTGAAGCCAAAGTCAACTGTCCACACTTAGAGTACATAGTCATAACGGAGTTTGCCACTGACAGAGAACTGAAAAAACCTATGCATAGAACATTGGCATGCAGTTGTTCGCCCCAGTCAATTCTGGTAAGATTGGCACAGGCAGATATAACTGCAGCAAATGTGTATTCATTAGGACTAGCATCCGATTCTTGCATCTCTAGAAAAGCTCTGATGGCAGATTCCTCCTGACCCATCTGAATGTAGGTTGAAATTATCGTGGTCCAAGAAACCACATCTCGCTTTGGCATCCTTTCAAACAATCGCAATCCATAATCCAACTTTCCACACTTGTTATACATTGTGGCAAGGGTATTGGCAACAAATGAGGTTTCATCGAATCCTTTCTTAAATGTGTGAGCATGTATCTCCTTCCCATGGTTTAAAGCACCCAAATCAGCACATGCCTTCAGCGCAATGGCAAATGTATACGTGTCACATTGCACCTTTGATCTCCACATTTTGGAGAAGTACGACAACCCCTCCCTACAATGACCAACATGAACTAGTCCAGTGATGATGGCGGTCCAAGAAACGACATTTCTCAGTGGCATCTCATCGAAGACCCAACAACCTAGCTCAGTTCTGCCCGTTTTAGTATACATGTCCAAAAGGGTACTGCCCACAAAAACAGAGTTCACCAGTCCAGTTTTCACAGCATACCCATGTAATGACTCGCCAAGATTCAGATTCACGTCGAGTCCACAGGCCTTGAGCGCGAGACTGAGAATGAAAGGGTCCATTCTGAGTCCCGGCGCAACCCACATATTCAAGAACAAGCCCAGAGCCTCGCGGGCGTTCCTGGCAGCGACATATCCGGAAATCATCGTGGTCCACGAGATCTCGTCCCGGTGAGGCATATTGTCGAACATCCTGCGAGCATTGCTCAACTGACGGAGTTTTACCAGCTCTTTCAATCGCGAGTTAGCCTCGGGCATATGCGGACGACCTGCTACGTTGGACGGAGTGGCAAAGCGATCTGGCATCATCTCTTGGAACAGAACATGTCTGTGATCAGCGCATGGCATGGTAGAGCTTGAAAACAGCCTCCAAACACGAGGCCTGCCTAGCGAGCTCATCGTCTTGTACATGCACAGCCACGTGACTCCATTGAGTCGAAGTTTCTCTTCCCCTCTGTTTACCGGGTCCTAAGATTGAAGTTGCAAGTGGTGCCTTACCCTGTTTGTCATAAACGGCCTGTTACCTGCTATAAAGGAAGAAAGCTGAGAGGCCGAAGCACAGCCCAAAGCAAATCTGGCCCATGAAAACCATTAACAAAGGCTCCGTTTCTCTGTCTTTGTGGTAACAAATTCAGTTCCTTTCGCGAAAAATAAATTATTCGAAAAATATTTTTTTAAAATAATTATTTATTGTCGAAAATAAAAATATTTAAATATAAATTATTATCGATAATGAAAATATTTTTTATTAACTAATTATTTCAAGAGAAACTAGCAATCATTTTTAGAAAAATGTTTTCTGAATTATTAATTTTTCGTGAAACGAATAGAGCCTATTAAAAGAGAGCATCTTCTCTCTCTCTCCTTCGACCTGTAGTCCCAGATCCAGTTCTTTTTCGAGGAACTGGCGATCGTCGTTAGATCACAAAAAAGACAGCTTGGTCTTCTTGAAAATCTTTGAAGCAGCCGTGAGGTACGGCGGAATTCGATAGAATACAACAATGTTTAGGACAATGGATTTTGATCCCTCGAGAGATCATAGATGGCGATAAGATATCCTCGGAAATAATCATCTATCGCGGTTTTCCTCGTGCTTTCAAACACGGCTTCCATGTCTTTCATGGATGATAGGTTTACTAGTGATGTTCTCAGGTGAACAGCTACTCTGACGGGTCATCACATCCTGCATTAGCCGGCGGTCACCGTGTGACTTCCGATGCGAACATTGACATTCGAGAGAACAGCTAGCTTACATGGGTTCTGTTCGGTAATTGATCAGCTTCCGCGCATCTAGCGGACCAAATGTTCTATTCTTGCCTAACGAAAATCGACCGATCGGGCATGAACGGATGAAGACCAATTCTCTTGTCATGTTGCTGCCGTCGTAGCCGTCATAAAGCGCTGGTTTATTCGTAACCTCTTGGTAAGTAAATCTCGAAGCGACATGAAGATTATTACACATAATGTGGTAATGAGCTGATTTGAAACCATTTAAAGTCATCGTTACTGCTTAAGCTCCCATACAACAGCTTCTGAAATGGCGGCCGATGCCCTTAACATGAGCAGAAACCTATAAAGATCAGACATTTATGCTTAATCTTAGCTTACCCTCCTGGACGAGAAACGAACTCATCACTAAAGAGAGGTTGCCCACTCCCAAACATAACATCATTGTAATATATAACTCTTTAGATTTTTGCGAAACCGGCGTAGTGTTTTACTAAAATGCGCTCTCAATTCCCATTCGGCCTTCCCCTGTTATGTGCGGCGTGTGCTCTATTCCATCTGTCAATGTTTCTCATCCTTGCGAATATCTTTCGAATCTGATACAACTTGTGGGACTGATACGTGATGACGTTCGCAGTCGAGGGGCTCTGGCTGAGGATGACCTCGTAACCATCACGGAATGAGTCCATGCCTTCAGTTAGAAGCTGCCAGAACAGGCTTCCCGCGGCCGCCCCACCTCTTTTAGCTGACGCATACACCTTGTAGTAGACCATGTTGAAGAGCTGGTCTCTCTGGTAACTGCTGAAACCAGGGTCCTTTGATGATTTCCCGAACTCAGTCAGAAGTAACGGCTTCCTGAGGATGTACTGAGCATCTTGGATGTGGGAATTAAGCCAATTGTTCAAGAAGGAAAGCTGGGACTGATCGTTTGAACTCGATACCCTGCTCATCCCACAAGGAGATAATTAACGAGTGCTAAGCAAATTCAGCCGTTGAAACTATGCGTGAAATGATTTTATGTTCATGAAACTTGTAACATGATATTTGAACTAATGATTTGAATCTCACTTATATGCTTTTTCACATTTATTGGTAAAGAGGTCTCTTAGGCCTGAAGAGGTAGCATAATGAAGATCTCAAGGACAATCTACTCTCGCATCTACACTGGAATTGAGAATAAATGTCATCTACAAGGAGTGATTTTACACTGAAGCATGTTTCAATTAAAGCAACCATATGTCATTCATAAATTTGTATGTGGCCTTCGGTTAGCATACTCTAGACAAATTTTTCTTCCAGACCGGAGGATACCAACAAAAATCTAGATCGTAAAGCTTATAGAAGTTTCTAGTCTACAATCTTCATCTTCCCAGTTTAAGACAGCAAGTCTGAGGTACATTGTGGCAGTTAATTGTACTCATATATCAAAAGGGAGAGCCTTTCACAGTGTTGAGAAGAGTTACCATTGGTCGGGATATGAGTGAACGGTGGCAAAGTCAATCCCGGGAATGCGATTGTTTGCAATGAAGTCAGTTCCGATATTGAAGCTGGGATTAAGTCTCTTCCTCTGAGGAGTTGATTGTCCATAAAATCCTTCCAGACCCACTTCGAGCAAGTGATTCCGGTCTATTGATTTCACGAAAGAAGCCATTTCCATTATCCAAGCCTGTTAGCCAAGCACCAACAATTAGGTATCAGCCTCAGATTTTTTGCGAAGGAAGCCAACAAGGTTTGGCAATTATTACTCACTAACTACGTTTAAAAGAATCTCTCCTTTTTCTTAGTGCAATTCATGCAGGGGTCGGCTCATGACAGTGGTAGCACAAAAGTAGATAATGGCAAGTTGACATGTGAACATTAAGTTTCCGAACTGGTAATGTCATGCAGATGCAAATATTTGCCAGAACAAGCATGTACAAATACATGTGAATTCAATGAATGTGTGCACGCCAGGAGAAATTCATCGGAGGTTGATTAGAGACGATAACCGGAGAAAAAAGGAGCCAAACTCCGCAAATGAGTTTCTAAAGCATTTTCAGGAGATTTATCTCCGAATCCATTAACACAATTAGAGAAGTTACATTGCTTCAAGGTTAAACCAAACTTCTTTTGTGACCTGAATGGTTCTTCCTGAAGTATCTGATGTGCATCTAGGCTCATTCATGAGCTCCCAAGCCATGATGGTTGGATCATCCTTGTAGCGTACTCCAGTGAACCTGTTAAGTCTGTAGAGAATAGTCTGCAGAAGCAAAGATTGCTTGAATAAGAAAGAATAGCACCATTTTATGCTCACAATTCCTTTTAAGCATGGTTCACTAGGAAAGATCTGAGACATAATGAGAAAAAGAAGAACAAAAAAAAAAGATTAATTAAAAGAAGGAAAAAAAAAAAAGGCTGATTTATGCATCCTTTGCTTTACCTTGACATGATTCTTGTAAAAACCTTTGACAACAGCGTTCCTGAAGAAATCATCATCAGACGTCAAGTACTGCCCTCGACTCCTAGCCCAATTCACATACTGCTTCTTCCCCCCGAAGTTCTCATAGTCATTCACTAAGCTTAGTATCAGCTTGATCCCATACCGTCTGGCTTCAGCTATCACAAAATCCAACCCCTTGAGAGAGAGAGAGAGAGAAGAGAACCCAGACGTTAGTATACCAAGAAAGTTGTCTGCTTTCGGCTCTTTATGAAGACAGAAGACACAAATCAGTAGTCTGTGCTCCCGAAATCTACGACATTCTGAAGACCCATGATCCTAATTTCAAAAAGAATCGTTGTGAGAACTAATCAAATCACCCGAAACATCTGTTCATCGTAGGAACCGGGGGAGTACTGAAGAGGCCTGTAGCCACCGTCGCTGAAGGCCCAAGTCCTGGCAACAGTGAGGCCGTGGCTCGAGGCCTCCCTGAACGCAGCCGAGACCTTGTGCCTCTGGGAAGGTTCAGAGGCCATGTACATCAGCCAGTAAGCATTGAAGCCATTGGCGTAGTAAGGGCTTCCGTTCAGCAGGAAGTGTATCCCTCTGGCCCTCACGAACCCATCGCCTGCCTCCACTTGGCGGGCGTGGAAACAGGCTTGGTGGAGGACGAAAACGGCGAAGAGAAGAGGAAATGCAAAATGCTTCATTTTTTTTTCACTGCTCGCTCTCTGAGGCTGGTGCAAGTGATGAAGAACGGTGAAGCAGAGCAAGGGAAGAAGATGAAAGGGGTGTATCTGAAAAAGCAGAGAATGCAGTTGAGGATGGTTAAAGAGGTTGTTTTAAGGGAGCTGTCTTTCCTTTATTGCGTGAAATGAATGTGGCTGAGTTGAGAGAGGCTTTGCCCCCATTATTTCTGCTGCAGATGGGGCGCAAAATCTGTATGGCGGATTCAGGATGCCCACGTCCGTTGAGCCAGAGCCAGTATGGGGACACCGGCTCCTGTAAACTCTGACTAGCTACCGGAGTGAGAGACCATCCACCGCGATATGCGACACGGCACGACGGCACGACATATTTGACACGTTATTTTTAAGAAAATAAAAAATCTCAATACATTGGAACACGTTATATATCAAATGTATGTTGAAAAACATCAATGGTGAGTTTCTTCTTCTTTTTCTTTTAAAGATTCACGATTAGTTTTTTAATGGCTAAGTCTATTAATTTTGGAGTGAGTGGACATATGACTTAAACATACATGTATTTAATAAATTTATATTTTGACTCTTAATTTATTAAAAAGGATTAAAATTGACCTCGTATCAGGATGCTAGGTTCATGTGTTGCCGCCGGTCTAGAGCGTTGACCATGTATTTGTCGCATGTTAGAGAGTGCCGGATTTTCTAGGTGATAAAGCGACAAGGCGCAAATAATAAAATATTTTTCTTTTTAGAATAATTTCTAGTTAGGATTTTTTTTTAGGAGATAAATCCCCGTCAATGGGTAGCAAAGAAATATGTTTAATAAATACAAAAATTTTATTCCCGAAATAGAAATTCGTTAAATAACGGAATAAAATTTCTACGGTTACGATGGAAGCTAGGGTTGCAACAAGAGGCAGAGCTACGGTGCGGCCATATGTGGACGACGGCTCGAAACCAACGACAATAAGAGCTTTTATTTCTATTTCCTGTTTTAGAAATTATAATGTGTAAAAATTTTGCTTCTCGTTTCTGCTCCATCCAAACCTATTTTGGACTAAAAATTATCTCGAAATAGAAAAATGAAATTAAATTACCAAATAAATTTCTGTTCCATACCTTTGTATTCGGAAAAGAAAAAAAAAATAAAATGGTTATCATGCGCAACGGCGAGAGTTTCTTTGGAGTTCAATAATTCAACAGGCCATATGGAACTCAAGTTCATCTCTTCGATCAAATCAAAAGCATGTCATTCACGTCGAGGCTACAAGAAATCTAAACGAGACTGCCCTCCCCGCGATCGGCACTTTGTGAAGGGAAACCGATCGCAGTCGCTTCTTCCACTGCTCAACGAACAATCTGACGCGCTTTTCGCTCCTCACCAGGCCAAGGTCATGATGATTCGCTCGGCATGGAAAGAGAGCAAAGCACATAAAAGGAAAAGTCCTTCCATGGTCCGCAAGTATCAGCCTGGAGGATCCGAGCCAGCTGCGGAATCGGGCGGTCTCACGCGAGACTCACATGCTCCGTCGGGCACATGCGCGAAAGCATGTGCACGTACCAAAGTGAAATAATGACATGGGTCGGGCCACGTCCTGGATAAAACCAAAAAAGGGTGGAAAAGAAGGGCGAAAACGCACTATTCATTCCCCCTTTACCCTTTACGCTTTTTTTTTTTTTTTTGGTCGCTGTTCCCTTCGCTTCTTCACTCGTCCACTGGCCCAACCCACAAAGCGGCACATCATCTGTTGTGATGTGGATTTGATTAGGGTAGTAAACTCCTCCTCCCGCTGCCGTCGACGGTAGGAGAGCAGCAGTAGACGCCAGAAGGCTAGAAGCATCCAAAAAGCGAAGGTGACCACACGCGGCCATGTTCACTTTGAATTGATGATGGCGATGCTCCCCCCACCCCACGTATTTTCTCCTTAAGATCCTTCGTACGACAGAAGCATGTGCCTCTGGCCCCGGCCCACCCCCCCCGCGGCAACCTAACTCACATCCCCTGTCCTAACGTTACGTTCCCCTCAGGAGCGACGCTTCTGTCTTTTCGGTGGATCGCTATCTAGTAGCGTCAAATTTTCTCTGGGGTGTGCCCTAAATGAATTTCGACTGTGTGGGAACGATTCGCCAGATATCGTTAGGATCGGGTTCGATCCATCTGTCGGATCGTAACGCGGTAAAATCGTTTCACCTATGACTCACCTAGCGCACACCGTACCTCACTAGCTCTCTATTGCAGGTGTATCTCCGTAACCATAACGCCTCAGCTATTGAAAAATAAAGGCTGAACGCACACGACATCACGAAATAAGATTCACAGCACGCAATGATGATCGCTCGATTTCATGCGATGTCATTTTCGACAGTCATCTACCGTATATTATACCTTCGTACGACATAGGAAAGGGCAAGAGTGGGATGGGAAAAAAGAAAAGGAAACAGGTCTGAAAGGCCACTAAATGATTTTTTTTTTCGAACCTTAGTCAAGATGGGAAAGGAAGAATGAATTGATGAAGTCGAATAAAGCACTTTAAAGGGATTGTAGGGAGGTGATTTTCGGAGGAGGGGAAGATATCTACCGTATGAATCACAGATTGCACTTAGTTAGGGAGGATGGGAAAAAGGGGCAAGAAGTGGGATGGAAGAAAAGAAAAGAAATAGGACCTTTTTTTATTTTCCTTTTCTTTTCTTCCCATCCCACTCTTGCCCTTTTCCTATGTCGTAAATGAAGCATATAATATACGGTAGATATACCATGTCGAAAAATGACATCGCAATGAAATCGATCGATCATCATTTGTTCGTGTGCTGTGAATCTTATTTCATGTGATGTCGTTGTGCGTTCAGCCTTTATTTTTTTCAATAGCTTGTTTGAGGCGTTGATGGTTTACGGTGAGATACACCCTTGCAATAGAGAGACTAGTGAGTACGGTTTGCGATTTCCTAGGTGAGTCATGGTGAAACGATTTTACCGCGTTACGATCCGACAGATGGATCGAACCCGATCCTAACGATATCTGGCGATCGTTCCCACACAGTCGAAATTCATTTAAGGGCACACCCCAGAGAAAATTTTGACGCTACTAGATAGCGATCCACCGAAAAGACAGAAGCGTCGCTCCTGAGGGGAACGTAACGTTAGGACAGGGGATGTGAGTTAGGTTGCCGCGGGGGGGGTGGGCCGGGGCCAGAGGCACATGCTTCTGTCGTACGAAGGATCTTAAGGAGAAAATACGTGGGGTGGGGGGAGCATCGCCATCATCAATTCAAAGTGAACATGGCCGCGTGTGGTCACCTTCGCTTTTTGGATGCTTCTAGCCTTCTGGCGTCTACTGCTGCTCTCCTACCGTCGACGGCAGCGGGAGGAGGAGTTTTACTTACCCTAATCAATCCACATCACACAGATGATGTGCCGCTTTGTGGGTTGGGCCAGTGGGGACGAGTGAAGAAGCGAAGGGAACAGCGACCAAAAAAAAAAAAAAAGCGTAAAGGGTAAAGGGGGAATGAATAGTGCGTTTTCGCCTTTCTTTTCCACCCTTTTTTGGTTTTATCCAGGACGTGGCCCGACCCATGTCATTATTTCACTTTGGTACGTGCATGCTTTCGCGCATGTGCCCGTGACGGAGCATGTGAGTCTCGCGTGAGGACCGCCCGATTCCGCAGCTGGCTCGATCCTCCAGGCTGATACTTGCGGACCATGGAAGGACTTTTCCTTTTTAGTGCTTTGCTCTCTTTCCATGCCGAGCGAATCATCATGACCTTGGCCTGGTGAGGAGCGAAAAGCGCGTCAGAGATTGTTCGTTGAGCAGTGGAAGCGACTGCGATCGGTTTCCCTTCACAAAGTGCCGATCGCGGGGACAGGCATCTCGTTTAGATTTCTTGTAGCCTCGACGTGAATGACATGCTTTTGATTTGATCGAAGAGATGAACTTGAGTTCCATATGGCCTGTTGAATTATTGAACTCCAAAGAAACTCTCGCCGTTGCGCAGATGAAAAAATAACATTTTTATTTTTTTTCTCTTTCCGAATACAAAGGTATGGAACAGAAATTTATTTGGTAATTTATTTTCATTTTTCTATTTCGAGATAAATTTTTAGTCCAAAAATAGGTTTGGAGCAGAAACGAGAAGCAAAAATTTTAGCACATTATAATTTCTAAAACAGAAAAGTAGAAATAAAAGCTCTTATTGTCGTTGGTTTCGAGCCGTCGTCCACATATGGCCGCATCCGTAGCTCTGTCCTCTTGTTGGCAACCCTAGCTTCCATCGTAACCGTAGAAATTTTATTCCGTTATTTAAGTCGAATTTCTATTTCGGGAATAAAATTTTGTATTTTATTAAACATATTTCTTTTGCTACCCCATTGACGGGGATTTATCTCCTAAAAAAAAATCTAACTAGAAATTATTCTAAAAAAGAAAAATATTTATTATTTGCGCCTTGTCGCTTTATCACCTAAAAACTCCGGCACTCTCTAACATGCGACAAATACATGGTCAACGCTCTAGACCGGCGGCAACACATGAACCTAGCATCCTGATACGAGGTCAATTTTAATCCTTTTTATAATTAAGAGTCAAAATATAATTTATTAAATACATGTATGTTTAAGTCATATGTCCACTCACTCCAAAATTAATAGACTTAGCCATAAAAAACTAATCGTGAATCTTTAAAAGAAAAAGAAGAAGAAACTCACCATTGATGTTTTTCAACATACATTTGATATATAACGTGTTCCAATGTATTGAGATTTGTTTATTTTCTTAAAAATAACGTGTCAAATATGTCGTGCCGTCGTGCCGTGTCGCATATCGGCGTGGATGGTCTCTCACTCCGGTAGCTAGTCAGAGTTTACAGAGCCGGTGTCCCCATACTGGCTCTGGCTCAACGGACGTGGGGCATCCTGAATCCGCCATACAGATTTTGCGCCCCATCTGCAGCAGAAATAATGGTGGCAAAGCCTCTCTCAACTCAGCCACATTCATTTCACGCAATAAAGGAAAGACAGCTCCCTTAAAACAACCTCTTTAACCATCCTCAACTGCATTCTCTGCTTTTTCAGATACACCCCTTTCATCTTCTTCCCTTGCTCTGCTTCACCGTTCTTCATCACTTGCACCAGCCTCAGAGAGCGAGCAGTGAAAAAAAAATGAAGCATTTTGCATTTCCTCTTCTCTTCGCCGTTTTCGTCCTCCACCAAGCCTGTTTCCACGCCCGCCAAGTGGAGGCAGGCGATGGGTTCGTGAGGGCCAGAGGGATACACTTCCTGCTGAACGGAAGCCCTTACTACGCCAATGGCTTCAATGCTTACTGGCTGATGTACATGGCCTCTGAACCTTCCCAGAGGCACAAGGTCTCGGCTGCGTTCAGGGAGGCCTCGAGCCACGGCCTCACTGTTGCCAGGACTTGGGCCTTCAGCGACGGTGGCTACAGGCCTCTTCAGTACTCCCCCGGTTCCTACGATGAACAGATGTTTCGGGTGATTTTGATTAGTTTCTCACAACGATTCTTTTTGAAATTAGGATCATGGGTCTTCAGAATGTCGTAGATTTCGGGAGCACAGACTACTGATTTGTGTCTTCTGTCTTCATAAAGAGCCGAAAGCAGCAACAACTTTCTTGTATACTAACGTCTGGGTTCTCTCTCTCTCTCTCTCTCTCTCTCTCTCTCTCTCAAGGGGTTGGATTTTGTGATAGCTGAAGCCAGACGGTATGGGATCAAGCTGATACTAAGCTTAGTGAATGACTATGAGAACTTCGGGGGAAGAAGCAGTATGTGAATTGGGCTAGGAGTCGAGGGCAGTACTTGACGTCTGATGATGATTTCTTCAGGAACGCTGTTGTCAAAGGTTTTTACAAGAATCATGTCAAGGTAAAGCAAAGGATGCATAAATCAGCCTTTTTTTTTTTCCTTCTTTTAATTAATCTTTTTTTTTTGTTCTTCTTTTTCTCATTATGTCTCAGATCTTTCCTAGTGAACCATGCTTAAAAGGAATTGTGAGCATAAAATGGTGCTATTCTTTCTTATTCAAGCAATCTTTGCTTCTGCAGACTATTCTCTACAGACTTAACAGGTTCACTGGAGTACGCTACAAGGATGATCCAACCATCATGGCTTGGGAGCTCATGAATGAGCCTAGATGCACATCAGATACTTCAGGAAGAACCATTCAGGTCACAAAAGAAGTTTGGTTTAACCTTGAAGCAATGTAACTTCTCTAATTGTGTTAATGGATTCGGAGATAAATCTCCTGAAAATGCTTTAGAAACTCATTTGCGGAGTTTGGCTCCTTTTTTCTCCGGTTATCGTCTCTAATCAACCTCCGATGAATTTCTCCTGGCGTGCACACATTCATTGAATTCACATGTATTTGTACATGCTTGTTCTGGCAAATATTTGCATCTGCATGACATTACCAGTTCGGAAACTTAATGTTCACATGTCAACTTGCCATTATCTACTTTTGTGCTACCACTGTCATGAGCCGACCCCTGCATGAATTGCACTAAGAAAAGGAGAGATTCTTTTAAACGTAGTTAGTGAGTAATAATTGCCAAACTTGTTGGCTTCCTTCGCAAAAAATCTGAGGCTGATACCTAATTGTTGGTGCTTGGCTAACAGGCTTGGATAATGGAAATGGCTTCTTTCGTGAAATCAATAGACCGGAATCACTTGCTCGAAGTGGGTCTGGAAGGATTTTATGGACAATCAACTCCTCAGAGGAAGAGACTTAATCCCAGCTTCAATATCGGAACTGACTTCATTGCAAACAATCGCATTCCCGGGATTGACTTTGCCACCGTTCACTCATATCCCGACCAATGGTAACTCTTCTCAACACTGTGAAAGGCTCTCCCTTTTGATATATGAGTACAATTAACTGCCACAATGTACCTCAGACTTGCTGTCTTAAACTGGGAAGATGAAGATTGTAGACTAGAAACTTCTATAAGCTTTACGATCTAGATTTTTGTTGGTATCCTCCGGTCTGGAAGAAAAATTTGTCTAGAGTATGCTAACCGAAGGCCACATACAAATTTATGAATGACATATGGTTGCTTTAATTGAAACATGCTTCAGTGTAAAATCACTCCTTGTAGATGACATTTATTCTCAATTCCAGTGTAGATGCGAGAGTATATTGTCCTTGAGATCTTCATTATGCTACCTCTTCAGCCTAAGAGACCTCTTTACCAATAAATGTGAAAAAGCATATAAGTGAGATTCAAATCATTAGTTCAAATATCATGTTACAAGTTTCATGAACATAAAATCATTTCACGCATAGTTTCAACGGCTGAATTTGCTTAGCACTCGTTAATTATCTCCTTGTGGGATGAGCAGGGTATCGAGTTCAAACGATCAGTCCCAGCTTTCCTTCTTGAACAATTGGCTTAATTCCCACATCCAAGATGCTCAGTACATCCTCAGGAAGCCGTTACTTCTGACTGAGTTCGGGAAATCATCAAAGGACCCTGGTTTCAGCAGTTACCAGAGAGACCAGCTCTTCAACATGGTCTACTACAAGGTGTATGCGTCAGCTAAAAGAGTGTGGGGCGGCCGCGGGAAGCCTGTTCTGGCAGCTTCTAACTGAAGGCATGGACTCATTCCGTGATGGTTACGAGGTCATCCTCAGCCAGAGCCCCTCGACTGCGAACGTCATCACGTATCAGTCCCACAAGTTGTATCAGATTCGAAAGATATTCGCAAGGATGAGAAACATTGACAGATGGAATAGAGCACACGCCGCACATAACAGGGGAAGGCCGAATGGGAATTGAGAGCGCATTTTAGTAAAACACTACGCCGGTTTCGCAAAATCTAAAGAGTTATATATTACAATGATGTTATGTTTGGGAGTGGGCAACCTCTCTTTAGTGATGAGTTCGTTTCTCGTCCAGGAGGGTAAGCTAAGATTAAGCATAAATGTCTGATCTTTATAGGTTTCTGCTCATGTTAAGGGCATCGGCCGCCATTTCAGAAGCTGTTGTATGGGAGCTTAAGCAGTAACGATGACTTTAAATGGTTTCAAATCAGCTCATTACCACATTATGTGTAATAATCTTCATGTCGCTTCGAGATTTACTTACCAAGAGGTTACGAATAATACCAGCGCTTTATGACGGCTACGACGGCAGCAACATGACAAGAGAATTGGTCTTCATCCGTTCATGCCCGATCGGTCGATTTTCGTTAGGCAAGAATAGAACATTGGTCCGCTAGATGCGCGGAAGCTGATCAATTACCGAACAGAACCCATGTAAGCTAGCTGCTGTTCTCTCGAATGTCAATGTTCGCATCGGAAGTCACACGGTGACCGCCGGCTAATGCAGGATGTGATGACCCGTCAGAGTAGCTGTTCACCTGAGAACATCACTAGTAAACCTATCATCCATGAAAGACATGGAAGCCGTGTTTGAAAGCACGAGGAAAACCGCGATAGATGATTATTTCCGAGGATATCTTATCGCCATCTATGATCTCTTGAGGGATCAAAATCCATTGTCCTAAACATTGTTGTATTCTATCGAATTCCGCCGTACCTCACGGCTGCTTCAAAGATTTTCAAGAAGACCAGCTGTCTTTTTGTGTGATCTAACGACGATCGCCAGTTCCTCGAAAAAAACTGGATCTGGGACTACAGGTCGAAGGAGAGAGAGAGAAGATGCTCTCTTTTAATAGGCTCTATTCGTTTCATGAAAAATTAATAATTCAGAAACATTTTTCTAAAAATGATTGCTAGTTTCTCTTGAAATAATTAGTTAATAAAAAATATTTTCATCGATAATAATTATATTCTAAATATTATTTATTTCGATAATAAATAATTATTTTAAAAAATAATATTTTTCGAATAATTTATTTTTCACGAGAGGAACGGAATTTGTTACCACAAAGACAGAGAAACGGAGCCTTTGTTATGGTTTTTCATGGGCCAGATTTGCTTTGGGCTGTGCTTCGGCCTCTCAGCTTTCTTCCTTTATAGCAGGTAACAGGCCGTTTATGACAAACTGGTTAAA
>JAGVVM010003395.1:0-31212 GCA_019149425.1 Psidium friedrichsthalianum
TTGTCTCTGCTTAGGTTCAGTTTTCAGTTCGTCGAAAGCTTAGTCTTTCCGAAACTTATAAGTAGTCATTCTATTTGAAGGGTATTGGCATTTGTCATATTATTTGATCATAGTAATCAACCTTTGAGTAAAAATGGACCAAATGAACGTTTTAGGATATTTGGCCCCTAAGTAACCTTTTGTGCAACTTGCTGTATGAGTAGAATACAATCAATGATGAATTTTGTATACAATGTTGGCATATAGTTTGACCAAAATATGTTCTTGTTTCTTGATGGAATTGTCATGCTAATAATGAAGAATGTGGATAGAAATGAAGTATGTAGATGTGTATTGTCAAAGCTTAGGCACAAAAAGTGAGAATACCTCTGAGAAAAGCTTTGCCACTTGCAATATAACTAACTTCAGGTAGTTAGTAAGCATCTAAACGACTCATACCTTAAAAGCAACAGACATTCGATCTAAGTCTGGCTGATGTCGGTTTTTTCTTCTTTCCCTTTCGGTTCGAAAGTTAAAATAGTGACGTTGATGTCAATTGTCGAGTGTATATCGCATGATCAAGTCCTTCAGAACTACAAGTAATTCCAGCCTAGGCATGCATTTAGTTTAGTTATCATTCTTCACTGTTGAGTTAGATGCCATAATTTAAATCTCTCTGTGGACAGCCTCATTTTAGTTACTTGATTCTAAGAGACGGGATGGAGTTCACCAAAGGCGCACAATGATTTTTTGAATAATATTTCTATGGATAAGGTCTTCACCCGCTTCTACTGAAGATGACTTGAAGACAACCAAGAGTTGGTTGATTGTGGAGCTAGAACTCTTTGGATCATAACATGACTATTGTTTGTTTTATGAATTTTACCAGAGTTGTTTTCTTGCCCAAAAAAAAAAAAGGATTGCAGTTATCCTTAGGTGATACTGATGCCCAAGTACAGACAAATTATGAGCTTGTAGGAGTGTGCATTTCTTGTTTAACAAGAGTTACTTGTAGAGGTAGAATCGGATTCAGTTTTCTGGTGAATAATAACCTTGTCGTGAATGATCAATTTATCAGCTCCTAAATTCCTGAAACTTTGACGTAGCACTTTATTGAAGCATTTACAGTACAAAATGTGCGCAACAGCTTTAGCTGATTGATATAATATCAATTCTGAGTTTTTTTTTTAATTCCATATGTTGCCGTGGCTTTGTACTTACAATGACGTCAAGACTAACAATGTCGTACTATGCAATTAATTTTGATTGTCACTTCTATTTGGGCATTCTAATTAGTTCAATATGCTGAGTAAATACTACAGTGTATGCAAGATGGCTGGTGTGAAAGAAGGGCTTATAAAGATTCAGATATTCGTGCTTTTCACAAAGAGTTGGATGAGGTGTCTTGTCCTATCTGCATGGACCATCCACATAATGCTGTTCTCCTACTATGCAGCTCACATGAAAAGGGATGCAGATCTTATATATGTGATACAAGTTACCGACATTCAAATTGCCTAGACAGGTTTAAGAAACTAAGAGTCAATTCTAGGTGCAGTCCAACTTTACCTATTTCTTTGCCTAGAAATGCAGACCACTCTAATGATGCTTCTGGTAGGACTTCGTCAAACAATGCAATTCATTCTAATGATGTTGATAATCCAAATGGAAATCACAGTGCAACAGTTAGTGGATCATCTGAGGGGCATGGGGATGATAACAGTGGAGAAAATCGCATTCAGAATGATGTTGCGAGTGTGGAAGTTGAAGTGGAGGGTGATCTGGAGAATGGTAATGCTGAATCCTTGCAAGAAAGGCCTGATCTTCAAGTGGCCAATGTGGAGGACTCAACAGATTCAAAGTTTGATATGCAATGCCCATTATGCCGTGGGGCCATACTAGGCTGGGAGATTGTTGAAGAAGCCAGAAGATATCTCAACCTGAAGAAGCGAAGTTGCTCACGTGAGACATGCTCGTATCATGGGAACTATCAAGAATTACGGAGGCATGCTCGTAGGGCACACCCTGCTATCCGACCTTCCGATATTGATCATCTAGAGAGCGAGCTTGGCGACGCCTCGAGCACCAGAGAGAATATGGTGACATTGTCAGTGCCATTCGTTCTGCTATGCCGGGTGCTATTGTGGTAGGGGATTATGTGATTGAAAATGGAGATAGATATTCTGTTGACAGAGAAAATGGCTCAGGTGAAGTCAATGGACCTTGGTGGACTACTTTCTTTTGTTTCAGATGATTGGCTCCATGGATTCTTCAGGTGAGCCAAGATCAAGGGCTAGGGCTTTTATGAGGCATAGACGCCCAGGAGGATCTGAAAGGAGGCTCTTTGGGGTGAGAACCTGTTGGGTCTGCAGGATGATGATGAAGACGACGACGACGACGATAGTGATGATGGGATCCATGTGCTAAGTGATGGGGATGAAGATGCATCTCCAATCCCTAGAAGACGTAGACGGTTGATGCGATCAAGGTCTGATGAGGATCGGTCATGATGGAGGCATGCTTTTATGGTATCTTCTCTAGCTTTCTGGTGCTGATAGTGCCTGAAATCAGGAGCTTTACCTGTTTATTTCTTCAGTGATGTGCAGAAGCTGCCTCCCCGTGGAGCAGGATCTTTGTTGCTCTCATAAACACCATGCTAGAAAGCCGCCAACTGGTATGGAGCATCAGTGTGAAATTTCAAGAATGGTCTGAAGGAACAAGTTCGTATGGCGTTGTCTCGCAATTTAGTTATTTGAGTCCAGAATGCGTGAACTTCCTGTGTGTGGAATTCATGCATTTTGATTCCTCTTCTTCTATAGTAGATATCCTGGCCATCTGATGGTTAAGCTGTATGCGTATATTTATTGGTTTGTTCCATCTTTGTAACTCAAATGTCTCATCTCTTTGGGAAAGGATTGGAAGACTTGAAGTTGTGTATAGTGTACAGTTATTCTCATCATTTATGGTTGACCTGTTTCTCTTTAGCGGGTGGTAATGTTCAATTTTCAGTGGCATAGCTTGGTAAGATTTTGGATGGACTAAGACTATTGGTCTCTCAACCCTTATTGGTTTCACGTTGTGGTATTGTATGCATGTTCTCTCCTCATGTCTTTCCTTTGGGCCTTGAATTCGCTCCCGCGTGGTTTCGTACTCTTCATGTGTCACTTTTGCTCGTGTTTTTCTTCTTTTTATGTTTTAGCTCGTCTTTGACATGGTTCACTTGATCCATGAGTTCACTTCCTGCCTTAGAGAAGGCACTACGCCCCAGAGGGACGAGGGAATGTTCGAGTATGGTCTTTTCGATGGCTTCATGGTGATGTTTGATATTGTTGAATTGTCTTGGGGCTTAGGCGGTTCCATGCAACTGTTGCTGCTGTGAATGATTCTATATTTGAGTTTCCGCAAAAAGCTCCTTTCGGTATGTGACATTGCGAATTGGATCGGACCCAGGGGTCTGGAATCATGTGGTTTTCCTATCAATGTGTGGTGTTAATCGAAGCTAAAGACCGGGCAAATAGCATGCTACTTAATCGTAATTACTGCTTCAAATAGATTTTGTAGTATGGTTCTATATGTTCTGTAATTTCAGCTTCATTGTACAAGTAACAACCTTTGAGTGAGTGGATCTTTTGCTTATGTGCGTAAATGGTGCTTATAGATCATGTTGAAATTCTGACCAAAAAAAAAATAAATCGTCGAATTGATGGTCACCCAGCTAGGGAAGGGATAAATCCCGTTTCGCGGATCCTTTTACCGCGACTCTCATTTCCATTTGACCAAGGAAAATTTCCTTTTTATAGGAGTGAAGAACACCTCAACTGTATGAGGACAGAATATGGAGAAATGGGTGATGATGTAAGAATAAGGAGCACTACCGGATCCGACCAGTGGGAAGATGCCACGTCACTGTGCTTGTTGTAGGGGGATCTTCGCGGTTTTTGTTCTGGGATAGTGACGGGGTCGGAAAGCTGGAGCACAGGATGATACCAACAAGAAATGAGCCTCCATTACTCTCAGCACAACAATTAATGAAAGAGTTGCTCAGTTGTAAGCACATTTTCCGACTCAGGCCCCCATGTGAGCCCCCCCGCGGCAACCTTGTCTGTATTCACCAGATCTACAACAACATCCTGAAATATCTCTTCCCCACATGCTCTGCTATCAACCCACATGTTGAGAGAGCGAGGGGAGAGAGAGAGAGAGTTATGACAGCATTTCGCATAGGAGGACCATATTGGGTTGGTATAATGTCGTTGAAGATCTGTAAATACAGCAAGTTGTTCTTTTTCATTTTGATGGGAAAGTCCTTTTATAGGGAGCTAAGTCTCGATCCCATGAAATATCCCATCCATCTCACGGATTAGGCAAGATACAGAGGCGAAACCAGAAGAGGTAGCACGAACGGGGAGCCGTTCGTGCAATGCGATGTTGGCCCTCTCTCTGTAGTCGCAGATGGTGTGTGGCTGTTGGCTTACGAGGACATGAGCCACTGATTTACCATGCACTTTGAGGATCAATGGAAAGTAAAAAAAGGAACATCTTCCTTTGACGTGCACTTTGATGGAGGATTGGCTCCAATAAGTAGATGAAAAGATGGACCATGCCAGGGTTCAGGGGAGAGTGAAATCCTGGGCAATGGCATGAATGGAATGATCAAGCATGTACGCAAATCGCCGCAAGTCTTCACAGGAATAGGAAGGGCAATTCCTGAAACTAGAAATTGAATTATGCCCATAAGTTGCATCAGACATCTGCCATAGAAAATCTTTTCCCCTCATTCTTTTGCTGGAGGAACTAGTGCAATTCCCTGGAGGAACTTTCATTTTCACAATCCTTGCAAATAGTAGTTCCCCTTCTTTGTATATCGAATCTTCCATTTTTGCTAGTCTCAAGGTCAATGGCACAGGAACA
Organism: Psidium friedrichsthalianum; assembly: GCA_019149425.1. Lineage (NCBI taxonomy): Eukaryota > Viridiplantae > Streptophyta > Magnoliopsida > Myrtales > Myrtaceae > Psidium > Psidium friedrichsthalianum. Next base: position 4,891 of record JAGVVM010003395.1, read on the forward strand.
TCTCACCCCCACCGTACCAAGTCAATCCTATAATGAGCATGATCAGCTTCTTCCACAGCAACCATCACTGCACTTTCACTCAAACCAATGCAAGTCAGTCCCCAGTTCACTCGCAAGCAAGAAGGTGATGATGGGTAACGATCCGGGTTGCCCCCGAATGTGACCTGCCTCTTGGGGACCGCGTGGATCGACGTACTGAAAAAATGTACAAGCAAATGTATGGTAAAGAGAGATGCCACCATGACCTTAAACAGCGAACTCGCTTTTGCAAAGCCTAATTAAATGCCAAAACCCTTCTCCTTAACACCCACCACATGATCGCCTTATATAAATAAAGTTGCCTTCCCATGTTACCGGCAATCATAAGCCAACCAGCCCTTACTCACTGCCTGGTTGTCTGCCCCCCATCTTCCCTGAGATTCCCATTCCATAAGCCTTACTTTTGTCTTGACCTTCCCCCAAAAGAGCACAAGAACAGAGCCACAAGTCATAGAGGAAGGAATCTTCTGAGGCATAGGGACAGAACAGATAGATCTCTCCTCTTCTGTCACATTTTGACCAAGACCAGATCACCACCATCTCATGCACTGAGCAGCTATATAAGCAGGAGGGCTTTGACACATAGACATGCAGGTATCCACCACTCAGTGTTTACCATAGTCATTGCAAGAGAAAAAGGTCGACATTTTCCACTCACTCCAAAGCTCCTCATGCAAGTCCCTTTTACTTGAACCTTACATATCAGATCCGCCAGTGGCCATTCAAGGCATCGCAAGCAAAAGGGAATTCTTCCAGTTTGACAGATAGTAAGAACACGGCCTCAGGTAAGAGTCTCGGCGACCATATTTCATTCCAAGAAAGACGGCAGCAATTGCTTTATTAATTATTGGGCGAGTTCTGATCCCGTTATGCAAACAATGTCCTTTCATTTTCAGATCAGGAAACGAGTAAAGGGAAAAGTATAGTTGTGTTCGAGAAGTCCCGAAGACCAAGAGGAAAAGAGAAGGCCCAACCGGGCCACTCAAAATTCACTCCGTTTGCCATATTATGCCGAAAAGATGTTGCTAAGGCTTGCTTCTACAGCACCATCAACTTGAGGAAACTCGGCAGCTTACACCGGAGACAGAATCCAATCCACACAAAAAGAATGAAGAAGGAAGATATTGCGAGAGGGCCCGGCATTATCAGCCAAAAGGCAGATTCCGGCGCTGCTCACGGTCGGAACAAGGTTTCGCCAATTAGCGACACGGCATTAGCCTCCTCAGCAACTAGTGCACATGGGGAATCCGGCTCTTCTGAGAAGAAGGAGAAGGTTAAGGGTGATAAGGTGAAGGCCATCTCGAGAATGAAGGAGCTCTTGAGACGGGCCGCAGCTTCAAAAGCCGAGAAGGGCGGAAAGTTCATCAGTCGAAAGGTGAGTAAGACACCTAATTCATGCATACTTCTGACAAGTCGAAGCGTTTCGTCAGCTACCATTACATCTAAAATGGTCTGTTTTCGCAGTCCTAATTGGAATAGAACATATTTCAGGTATTACAGTTCCGCCAACGAGGAGCCCTCAAGGCGATAGCAGATGACGACCAATTCAGCAATGAGTCTCCGAAGATCAGTTTCAGGTGGGACGTGGAAAGCTGCTCCACCATTTCCACATCTTACTCGGCCTTCTCTCTAGCTTCTGCGAGGATCGATCCGATCGCTAGCCGGCTATCGGCGGACTCAATTCCACCACAGATAACGACAGATCAGTGCCTTCCAAGAAGAGCGAACTGGATCACCACAGACTCAGAATGTAAGTGGTCCACAAATCCATCACGCTATGCTCACAGCATGTTTTAACCGTAAATTAAGCCGCAAAGACTAAACCCGACTCTCTTTGTTTTGTGGACAGTCGTGGTGCTAGAGCTGTGAAATGCCGGGACCAGAAGAGGCTCCATCCGCTCCATCTGTTCAAAGGAACATCAACTCACTTCTGATGAGACACGGAACTTCTGCTCGTCGGTGGTCAAATGTCAGAGCCTACTTGTTGCTCGAAAGGAATGATCGGAAAAGTCAATGTACTCCACCGTGTAAATTACTTCTTCGTTGCAATAGATCAAGCGAATAGGTTTCGGATTGGTGTGTGAACTAATGGAGTCACTGTAAGATCCACGATCTGGAACATCTGGTCAGAACAATTTCAATCTGGACTTTGGCAAAAATCACGCAAATGAGACTTGAGCCGTCAAGGCCGGGAGACGTACGTATTTCTTCTGGGGTCATTATAATCGGCTCAATATCCAAAAAAACTTCCGACTTTATCCTTTGTTTCAATTATATCCGTAACTTTTTTTGTCTCCTAAAATATTTACAACTTTTACTTTTATTCCAATTTTAACGGTTTGATACCCAAAAAAACTTCAGATTTAGCATTCGTCCCAATTATATCCAAAATAAAAGTTGTCTCATAAAAAACTCCATTCTTTTACCTTTTGCCTAATTCTACCACTACCAGCCTTCCGTCTATAATCACCATTAGTTAATCTAATGGTGATTATAGACGGAAGGCTGGTAGTGGTAGAATTAGGCAAAAGGTAAAAGAATGGAGTTTTTTATGAGACAACTTTTATTTTGGATATAATTGGGACGAATGCTAAATCTGAAGTTTTTTGGGTATCAAACCGTTAAAATTGGAATAAAAGTAAAAGTTGTAAATATTTTAGGAGACAAAAAAAAGTTACGGATATAATTGAAACAAAGGATAAAGTCGGAAGTTTTTTTGGATATTGAGCCGATTATAATGACCCCAGAAGAAATACGTACGTCTCCCGGCCTTGACGGCTCAAGTCTCATTTGCGTGATTTTGCCAAAGTCCAGATTGAAATTGTTCTGACCAAGATGTTCCAGATCGTGGATCTTACAGTGACTCCATTAGTTCACACACCAATCCGAAACCTATTCGCTTGATCTATTGCAACGAAGAAGTAATTTACACGGTGGAGTACATTGACTTTTCCGATCATTCCTTTCGAGCAACAAGTAGGCTCTGACATTTGACCACCGACGAGCAGAAGTTCCGTGTCTCATCAGAAGTGAGTTGATGTTCTTTGAACAGATGGAGCGGATGGAGCCTCTTCTGGTCCCGGCATTTCACAGCTCTAGCACCACGACTGTCCACAAAACAAAGAGAGTCGGGTTTAGTCTTTGCGGCTTAATTACGGTTAAAACATGCTGTGAGCATAGCGTGATGGATTTGTGGACCACTTACATTCTGAGTCCGTGGTGATCCAGTTCGCTCTTCTTGGAAGGCACTGATCTGTTGTTATCTGTGGTGGAATTGAGTCCGCCGATAGCCGGCTAGCGATTGGATCGATCCTCGCAGAAGCTAGAGAGAAGGCCGAGTAAGATGTGGAAATGGTGGAGCAGCTTTCCACGTCCCACCTGAAGCTGATCTTCGGAGACTCATTGCTGAATTGGTCGTCATCTGCTATCGCCTTGAGGGCTCCTCGTTGGCGGAACTGTAATACCTGAAATATGTTCTATTCCAATTAGGACTGCGAAAACAGACCATTTTAGATGTAATGGTAGCTGACGAAACGCTTCGACTTGTCAGAAGTATGCATGAATTAGGTGTCTTACTCACCTTTCGACTGATGAACTTTCCGCCCTTCTCGGCTTTTGAAGCTGCGGCCCGTCTCAAGAGCTCCTTCATTCTCGAGATGGCCTTCACCTTATCACCCTTAACCTTCTCCTTCTTCTCAGAAGAGCCGGATTCCCCATGTGCACTAGTTGCTGAGGAGGCTAATGCCGTGTCGCTAATTGGCGAAACCTTGTTCCGACCGTGAGCAGCGCCGGAATCTGCCTTTTGGCTGATAATGCCAGGCCCTCTCGCAATATCTTCCTTCTTCATTCTTTTTGTGTGGATTGGATTCTGTCTCCGGTGTAAGCTGCCGAGTTTCCTCAAGTTGATGGTGCTGTAGAAGCAAGCCTTAGCAACATCTTTTCGGCATAATATGGCAAACGGAGTGAATTTTGAGTGGCCCGGTTGGGCCTTCTCTTTCCTCTTGGTCTTCGGGACTTCTCGAACACAACTATACTTTTCCCTTTACTCGTTCCTGATCTGAAAATGAAAGGACATTGTTTGCATAACGGGATCAGAACTCGCCCAATAATTAATAAAGCAATTGCTGCCGTCTTTCTTGGAATGAAATATGGTCGCCGAGACTCTTACCTGAGGCCGTGTTCTTACTATCTGTCAAACTGGAAGAATTCCCTTTTGCTTGCGATGCCTTGAATGGCCACTGGCGGATCTGATATGTAAGGTTCAAGTAAAAGGGACTTGCATGAGGAGCTTTGGAGTGAGTGGAAAAATGTCGACCTTTTTCTCTTGCAATGACTATGGTAAACACTGAGTGGTGGATACCTGCATGTCTATGTGTCAAAGCCCTCCTGCTTATATAGCTGCTCAGTGCATGAGATGGTGGTGATCTGGTCTTGGTCAAAATGTGACAGAAGAGGAGAGATCTATCTGTTCTGTCCCTATGCCTCAGAAGATTCCTTCCTCTATGACTTGTGGCTCTGTTCTTGTGCTCTTTTGGGGGAAGGTCAAGACAAAGTAAGGCTTATGGAATGGGAATCTCAGGGAAGATGGGGGGCAGACAACCAGGCAGTGAGTAAGGGCTGGTTGGCTTATGATTGCCGGTAACATGGGAAGGCAACTTTATTTATATAAGGCGATCATGTGGTGGGTGTTAAGGAGAAGGGTTTTGGCATTTAATTAGGCTTTGCAAAAGCGAGTTCGCTGTTTAAGGTCATGGTGGCATCTCTCTTTACCATACATTTGCTTGTACATTTTTTCAGTACGTCGATCCACGCGGTCCCCAAGAGGCAGGTCACATTCGGGGGCAACCCGGATCGTTACCCATCATCACCTTCTTGCTTGCGAGTGAACTGGGGACTGACTTGCATTGGTTTGAGTGAAAGTGCAGTGATGGTTGCTGTGGAAGAAGCTGATCATGCTCATTATAGGATTGACTTGGTACGGTGGGGGTGAGATGTTCCTGTGCCATTGACCTTGAGACTAGCAAAAACGGAAGATTCGATATACAAAGAAGGGGAACTACTATTTGCAAGGATTGTGAACATGAAAGTTCCTCCAGGGAATTGCACTAGTTCCTCCAGCAAAAGAATGAGGGGAAAAGATTTTCTATGGCAGATGTCTGATGCAACTTATGGGCATAATTCAATTTCTAGTTTCAGGAATTGCCCTTCCTATTCCTGTGAAGACTTGCGGCGATTTGCGTACATGCTTGATCATTCCATTCATGCCATTGCCCAGGATTTCACTCTCCCTGAACCCTGGCATGGTCCATCTTTTCATCTACTTATTGGAGCCAATCCTCCATCGAAGTGCACGTCAAAGGGAAGATGTTCCTTTTTTACTTTCCATTGATCCTCAAAGTGCATGGTAAATCAGTGGCTCATGTCCTCGTAAGCCAAACAGCCACACACCATCTGCGACTACAGAGCGAGGGGCCAACATCGCATTGCACGAACGGCTCCCCGTTCGTGCTACCTCTTCTGGTTTCGCCTCTGTATCTTGCCTAATCCGTGAGATGGATGGGATATTTCATGGGATCGAGACTTAGCTCCCTATAAAAGGACTTTCCCATCAAAATGAAAAAGAACAACTTGCTGTATTTACAGATCTTCAACGACATTATACCAACCCAATATGGTCCTCCTATGCGAAATGCTGTCATAACTCTCTCTCTCTCTACCCCTCGCTCTCTCAACATGTGGGTTGATAGCAGAGCATGTGGGGAAGAGATATTTCAGGATGTTGTTGTAGATCTGGTGAATACAGACAAGGTTGCCGCGGGGGGGCTCACATGGGGGCCTGAGTCGGAAAATGTGCTTACAACTGAGCAACTCTTTCATTAATTGTTGTGCTGAGAGTAATGGAGGCTCATTTCTTGTTGGTATCATCCTGTGCTCCAGCTTTCCGACCCCGTCACTATCCCAGAACAAAAACCGCGAAGATCCCCTACAACAAGCACAGTGACGTGGCATCTTCCCACTGGTCGGATCCGGTAGTGCTCCTTATTCTTACATCAATCACCCATTTCTCCATATTCTGTCCTCATACAGTTGAGGGTGTCTTCACTCCTATAAAAGGAAATTTTCCTTGGTCAAATGGAAATGAGAGTCGCGGTAAAAGGATCCGCGAAACGGGATTTATCCCTTCCCTAGCTGGGTGACCATCAATTCGACGATTTATTTTTTTTTTGGTCAGAATTTCAACATGATCTATAAAGCACCATTTACGCACATAAGCAGAAAGATCCACTCACTCAAAAGGTGTTACTTGTAACAATGAAAGCTGAAATTACAGAACATATAGAACCATACTACAAAATCTATTTGAAGCAGTAATTACGATTAAGTAGCATGCTATTTGCCCGGTCTTTAGCTTCGATTAACACCACACATTGATAAGGAAAAACCAGCATGATTCCAGACCCCTGGGTCCGATCCAATTCGCAATGTCACATACCGAAAGGAGCTTTTTGCGGAAACTCAAAATATAGAATCATTCACAGCAGCAACAGTTGCATGGAACCGCCTAAGCCCCAAGACAATTCAACAATATCAAACATCAACCATGAAGCCATCGAAAAGACCATACTCGAACATTCCCTCGTCCCTCTGGGGCGTAGTGCCTTCTCTAAAGGCAGGAAGTGAACTCATGGAATCAAGTGAACCATGTCAAAGACGAGCTAAAACATAAAAAAGAAAGAAAAAACACGAGCAAAAGTGACACATGAAAGAGTACGAAACACGCGGGAGCGAATTCAAGGCCCAAAGGAAAGACATGAGGAGAGAACATGCATACAATACACCAACAACGTGAAACCAATAAGGGTTGAGAGACCAATAGTCTTAGTCCATCCAAAAATCTTACCAAGCTATGCCACTGAAAATTGAACATTAACCACCCGCTAAAGAGAAACAGGTCAACCATAAATGATGAGAATAACTGTACACTATACACAACTTCAAGTCTTCCAATCCTTCCCAAAGAGATGAGACATTTGAGTTACAAAGATGGAACAAACCAATAAATATACGCATACAGCTTAACCATCAGATGGCCAGGATATCTACTATAGAAGAAGAGGAATCAAAATGCATGAATTCCACACACAGGAAGTTCACGCATTCTGGACTCAAATAACTAAATTGCGAGACAACGCCATACGAACTTGTTCCTTCAGACCATTCTTGAAATTTCACACTGATGCTCCATACCAGTGGCGGCTTTCTAGCATGGTGTTTATGAGAGCAACAAAGATCCTGCTCCACGGGGAGGCAGCTTCTGCACATCACTGAAGAAATAAACAGGTAAAGCTCCTGATTTCAGGCACTATCAGCACCAGAAAGCTAGAGAAGATACCATAAAAAGCATGCCTCCATCATGACCGATCCTCATCAGACCTTGATCGCATCAACCGTCTACGTCTTCTAGGGATTGGAGATGCATCTTCATCCCCATCACTTAGCACATGGATCCCATCATCACTATCGTCGTCGTCGTCGTCTTCATCATCATCCTGCAGACCCAACAGGTTCTCACCCCAAAGAAGCCTCCTTTCAGATCCTCCTGGGCGTCTATGCCTCATAAAAGCCCTAGCCCTTGATCTTGGCTCACCTGAAGAATCCATGGAGCCAATCATCTGAAACAAAAAGAAAGTAGTCCACCAAGGTCCATTGACTTCACCTGAGCCATTTTCTCTGTCAACAGAATATCTATCTCCATTTTCAATCACATAATCCCCTACCACAATAGCACCCGGCATAGCAGAACGAATGGCACTGACAATGTCACCATATTCTCTCTGGTGCTCGAGGCGTCGCCAAGCTCGCTCTCTAGATGGATCAATATCGGAAGGTCGGATAGCAGGGTGTGCCCTACGAGCATGCCTCCGTAATTCTTGATAGTTCCCATGATACGAGCATGTCTCACGTGAGCAACTTCGCTTCTTCAGGTTGAGATATCTTCTGGCTTCTTCAACAATCTCCCAGCCTAGTATGGCCCACGGCATAATGGGCATTGCATATCAAACTTTGAATCTGTTGAGTCCTCCACATTGGCCACTTGAAGATCAGGCCTTTCTTGCAAGGATTCAGCATTACCATTCTCCAGATCACCCTCCACTTCAACTTCCACACTCGCAACATCATTCTGAATGCGATTTTCTCCACTGTTATCATCCCCATGCCCTCAGATGATCCACTAACTGTTGCACTGTGATTTCCATTTGGATTATCAACATCATTAGAATGAATTGCATTGTTTGACGAAGTCCTACCAGAAGCATCATTAGAGTGGTCTGCATTTCTAGGCAAAGAAATAGGTAAAGTTGGACTGCACCTAGAATTGACTCTTAGTTTCTTAAACCTGTCTAGGCAATTTGAATGTCGGTAACTTGTATCACATATATAAGATCTGCATCCCTTTTCATGTGAGCTGCATAGTAGGAGAACAGCATTATGTGGATGGTCCATGCAGATAGGACAAGACACCTCATCCAACTCTTTGTGAAAAGCACGAATATCTGAATCTTTATAAGCCCTTCTTTCACACCAGCCATCTTGCATACACTGTAGTATTTACTCAGCATATTGAACTAATTAGAATGCCCAAATAGAAGTGACAATCAAAAATTAATTGCATAGTACGACATTGTTAGTCTTGACGTCAATTGTAAAGTACAAAGCCACGGCAACATATGGAATTAAAAAAAAAACTCAAGAATTGATATTATAATCAATCAGCTAAAGCTGTTGCGCACATTTTGTACTGTAAATGCTTCAATAAAAGTGCTACGTCAAAGTTTCAGGAATTTAGGAGCTGATAAATTGATCATTCACGACAAGGTTATTATTCACCAGAAAACTGAATCCGATTCTACCTCTACAAGTAACTCTTGTTAAACAAGAAAATGCACACTCCTACAAGCTCATAATTTGTCTGTACTTGGGCATCAGTATCACCTAAGGATAACTGCAATCCTTTTTTTTTTTTGGGCAAGAAAAACAACTCTGGTAAAATCATAAAACAAACAATAGTCATGTTATGATCCAAAGAGTTCTAGCTCCACAATCAACCAAACTCTGGTTGTCTTCAAGTCATCTTCAGTAGAAGCGGGTGAAGACCTTATCCATAGAAATATTATTCAAAAAATCATTGTGCGCCTTTGGTGAACTCCATCCCGTCTCTTAAGAATCAAGTAACTAAAATGAGGCTGTCCACAGAGAGATTTAAATTATGGCATCTAACTCAACAGTGAAGAATGATAACTAAACTAAATGCATGCCTAGGCTGGAATTACTTGTAGTTCTGAAGGACTTGATCAATGCGATATACACTCGACAATTGACATCAACGTCACTATTTTAACTTTCGAACCGAAAGGGAAAGAAGAAGAAAAACGACATCAGCCAGACTTAGATCGAATGTCTGTTGCTTTTAAGGTATGAGTCGTTTAGATGCTTACTAACTACCTGAAGTTAGTTATATTGCAAGGTGGCAAAGCTTTTCTCAGAGGTATTCTCACTTTTTGTGCCTAAGCTTGACAATACACATCTACATACTTCATTTCTATCCACATTCTTCATTATTAGCATGACAATTCCATCAAGAAACAAGAACATATTTTGGTCAAACTATATGCCAACATTGTATACAAAATTCATCATTGATTGTATTCTACTCATACAGCAAGTTGCACAAAAGGTTACTTAGGGGCCAAATATCCTAAAACGTTCATTTGGTCCAATTTTACTCAAAGGTTGATTACTATGATCAAATAATATGACAAATGCCAATACCCTTCAAATAGAATGACTACTTATAAGTTTCGGAAAGACTAAGCTTTCGACGAACTGAAAACTGAACCTAAGCAGAGACAGCTACTCGGGCATCTATCCATCACTCTTCCTGTAAATCTTTAATTATTCTGATTAATCTAGAATTTTTTAAACAACTTAGCTTAACAGAAGTAGATGCATTAGTTTTCCATACTAACACAAACATAATTCTGCTTCTTCTTGATTATAAAACCAAGAAGTTCCTTACCCCCCCCCCCCCCAAAAAAAGAAAAAAAAAAAGAAACAAAGAAGTTATACTTATCATTAAATTTGAATCTGGTTTCCACATTGCCAACAAGATTGTAAGTAGTACTAATACAGGAAGACAAATATGCATCAATTACACCATACTCTAGTTGCAAACGTGCCAGATTCAACCAGTGAAAAAGCTTTAGGAGAGAAGCATAAGTATTCACAAGAACAGGAATTAATATCATGATGTATGTCAATGAATGATTGTAATGGTGGCTATTACCAAGACCGAAGAAATCTGTGGAGTAACAACACAAGTCCTTGTAGCTTGTTGATTTTAGCTATGGTGAACAACAAATTCTATGCTGAGCTTAAAGGGGAAATCAAAAGGCAAGCTATCAAGAAATGTTTTGTTCCGCAAGGGCAGGTACAAAAGATCACCCACGGACTCTACAACCTGCAGTTATCCAGTAAAAGAGAAGCATTGGTCACATCATTGGATTTGCATGTTGTGGACAAAAAAAAAACTGATTTGAATGCAGAAAAATCGTCAACGAAAATGTCCAACTCAGGGAGACACAAGTTCACTTCATTCTCTAAGTAAACCACTTCTCTAAAGCATCACTTTAATGAGTTTTGATAAGACAAATAGCCCATTTATTTTTCTGAGAAACTCTACAGGATTAACTTCCTGAGAGCTTATTAACTATCAAAAAAAGGTATAATAAAAGTGGACTTTAGGTATCTTAAAGCAAGGTCCATGAACAATCTATGTTCCGTCAGATCATCTCCCCCATTTCAGCAGCTACAACAAGCACCATCAATTAGAATGATAAGTCCACCAACAGAAGAGCAATACATGACATACAAAATATTTCAGCAACAATCCAACTTATACCATGTCAAAAACCTGTGTTCTAAGGCCCATAAATGGAGAAACGGAGGAACTATAGATTCATAATGAATTAACGCATTACAAATGATCACCTTCTTGCCCCGGAAATTAAATTCAACCCCACCAGATCAATCAACCGTAAGATGATTTCAAAATGAAGCTAATCCAGGCCGTCCGTCCGTCCATCCATCCATCGATCTACCCCCACCCCCACCCCCTGGGGCCCCAAAAAAATATATAATAATAATTATAATAATCCACCTTTAAATTCAAGCCCCACCAGATCATCAACCATAAGACGATATAGAAATGAAGCTAATCTTGGTCGTCCGTCCGTCCGTCCATCCCCTAAACCCCACCCCACCCCACAAAAAAAAAAATCCGCCTTTTATCCATATACCGCATATTATTGCCACTCGTTCTCTGATGTCAATCGATCTAATTTTCACAAACCCCCAATATTCCCATGAGCACCGATAGAGAGAAATCATCCGATGCAAACCCAACCTAACCCTAACGTGCAATCCCCAACAACAGCAACAAAGAATCTCATCGTTCCTCGTTCGCGATGACCTCGGACAAATCAAAGGGAGATCAGACCCAACAGACCACAGATCGGACGAGGTTTACAATTCCATTACAAAATTATCGAGTATCAAGAATCAAAACAACGCGAAAATCGACAGTTCATGTTGATCGAAACGGCAAAAGGAGAGAGAACGAAGGGGTGAGGATTTTACAAATGGATCGAAATCGAAACTGCTCTTTGTCCGCAGAGATTTGAGATTCGATCTTCTTCCGAAATTGTGTGTGAAAGACTCGCTCGAGTTGGGGAGAGAAATTGGGGAGAAAATGAGAGGGTGTGAAGACTTGGAAGTCGTCAAACGTTTGAGGCCCAGCGATTTAATTTATAGACCAAGAAAAATATAAATGAATTTAAATTTTATAATTTATTTATAGAATTTTAATTGGAGGTTATAAGGCGTGACTTCCGCCGCCTAATCCCAAAAGATAAAAGTCAAAATTTCTAGCAAAAATTTACCACGAGTAAGTTTTGGTCTCGGCCCAACTTGGAAACCGGACCGAACCTGGCCGAATCGGCCGGTTCTGAACGGTTCTTGCGAGGACCCGTTCGATTCCTCATTTCTAAATATTTCGGGGCTCGGGTGTAGATCAAGACTCATCTTCGATTCTTCATCTCCCTCCAAGGACTCTCGGAGTGGTGGTTCCATCAACAACGAGGCCTGAGTTTCTCATTGATTCTTTGTCTCGCTCACATGCTCGAGCTGTCACCTCCCTCTCTTGTCTAGGGATGAACGTGGACGAGGTGGGTAGGTTCCGAATCTAGACCCTGAAATTGATCCCGTTATAACTGGATCTAAATTTTGGGAATCTGGAACCTATTCTATTTGTTTTAAAGCCTCTTTCGAAACCTACCCTATTTTTCTGATCTTATTATATAGTCTACCCAAGAACCTATTTTTTTATTTCATTTTTTCCAGCAAAAAAATATGAGCAAAAATGAAACAAATTGAAGTAAAAGATAAATAACAAAACTCACTATCTACCAAAAGCAGCAATCTCTAATATGTGCAATAGAAATTATAATCTATAAAAAACAAAGGGGGTGAGGTGAGCAAGATTATATATTTTTTCTTTTTTTAACGGCCGTTAAAAATTGATTTCACAAATGGTCCGGTGCCTAGGCACTTGGAACTAGAATCGGCTCAATTCCAACCAATACCCAGACTTGTTTTTCGAGCAGTTCAATCCGGATTCCGGATAAATTCGATCTGATTGCACACCTCTACTCTCGTCTCGCGCTCTATGCTAAGTTCTCGTGGTCGTCTCCCTCGTTGGTCGCCGTAGGAAACCCCCTATTCCTTGGCACACGAAAACGAGGTAAATTTTTTTTTTCGAGTCTATCGTTCATTTTATTAATGCTTGCATTGGCGAATCTCTTCTTTTGGGGCTTGAATTAAACAGGAAGGGATTGTCTGGGCTGGGGCTGTCCTCCGGTTCGGAGGGCTTGCTGGGTCGGGGCGTTTGGAGGAGAAGAAGGAAGTGAGAACGTAGAGACGCAGCTAATGCTGCGGCTCTTCAATGACATCGAAAGATTCCTTCAAAAGTAGATCAGTTGCAAGGGTTACCATAGACTATGGTCCAACAATATGTACATGTATTGTGAGGGGTTAAAAAAAAAAGTTAATAGCACAAAAAACTCTCAATTGATGCATTTATGATAAATTTACTCAAAACTATTTTTTATTATAAAAAAATTCAAACCAATACATTTATGATAAATTTATAACAAACTATTTTCTCGACCATCCAAAACCTTAAACTAATACGTCTTTATCAAGTTTACCCCAAACTAATTATTTTGATCATCAAAAACTCCAAACTTGCAAACATATGACAAATTTACCCTTCGTTAGTTTCTGTTAAATTGGATTAATACCACCAAAAACTTTAAATATTTACAATAGAGGGTAAAAATCTCAACGGATACATTCGACAATTGTCACATGTCATCCAATTCGACAATTAGATAATAAAATTTAACGAAAACTAACGGATGATAAATTTATCACAAGTGGAATAAATTTATCAAAGGTATATCAGTTTGGGATTTTTTGTAGTCAAAAAATAATTTGAGATAAATTTATTACATGTGTACTAGTTTGAGATTTTTTGTGGTATTAACTAAAAAAAATTACAGCCGGTCTGACCCATCCTGAGAATCGGGTCGGGTCCGGTTCAACCCGGACGCCGACCGGCATCACCCCTTTGCGATTGTCTATTGATGGCCAGCCCCGACCGACGTGATCTGTTAAGAGTGCTAAAAAAACTCTGCGCTGGGCGTCCCATTCAGTCGTGGGATCGAACGAATCTGATCTCCGGATCGCTGACGGGGGCTATCAATGGCGTACTTGCTGAATACTCTCACGAGGAAGCTAGAGGTGGATTCCATCATCAGAGACACCATCGACAAGGTCCTCGTCCTTCGCTTCGGTCGCGCCTCCGACGCCGTCTGCCTCCAGCTCGATGACATCGTGAGTTCCTCGCGGCCTCTTCGCGTGGATGAGCTTCCTTCCCCTCTTTCTGTAACGCTCGATTGCGCGCGCGAATGAGTTTTGCTGATGCTCGGGTGTTCTGTGCGGGCTGCTTTTTGGTGCAGCTCGCGAAATCCGCGAGGGAGGTGTCCAAGTTCGCGGTGGTTGCGCTCGTGGATGTCGATTCGGAGGACGTGCAAGTCTACGTCAAGTACTTCGACATTACTCTGATTCCGTCCACTGTTTTCTTTTTCAACGCGCACCATATGAAGATGGACTCCGGGTACGTCTCTCTCGTTTGTGGCAACTATTGTGGTATTTTTTTTTTATTCTTTTTGCCTTTTTCAATGGCTTGTTTCCGAGGGTTCCAACAATTTTTGGGTTGTACTTGACGGTTCCAAAGCAGAAATCTAGCCTGTTCCAGCATAGGCTCAAGCAACTTTTTGCTTAATTTGCCCCTTCATGTTGTATAATGTTGTTGATTACTCGGTGTTACTTGATCATTTGATGTTGGATTGAGTTCTTTCAATCAATGGATTAAGTTGATAGGGGCCACCAATGGTTGGTGGCTTAGATTCTTGTGAATCCTCGGTTAAATGAAACGCCCATGTCAAGATAGCTCTTGTTGAATGAATGTTCCGCTGTGGTATTTCTTTTTACCACCTACATTGTCGCACGTAACTGAGTACCTTTTGAGCATTTGCAGATCCATTGCTCCACTATGTCCTGAAAATCTTAATTTGATTCATTCCATCCTCTCATCATCTTTCATCATCCACTTTGGAGACATTAGCAAGCATGATTTGCGTGCAAATTGTATATATTACCAATGTGCTTCATTCAATGGATTTCCTAGGCTGTTGTTGACTGATGTTCTTGTTTACCGTTTGGTGATATTTCAGTACTGCAGATCATACAAAATGGGGTGGTGCGTTTCACAGAAAACAAGACTTCATTGATGTTGTAGAGGTATTTTATCCCATTATTTTTATAACTGGATTTTGCAATTTCAGCATTGCTTCTCTGGCAGTAGCTTATGAGGACATTCCTTAAAATGTCAACAAACCAATAGATGATTCTGTGACAATAATATTGTGAAGAAATATTTCCCTCAGTCTGGCAATAGCAATGCTTTCACTAGTTAAGTTACTAGTCTACTGGTACTGATTGAGAGAGAAGTTGTTGGCTTGTGTAGAAAGGAGAGATAAGAAAGATGTGATGTTCCATATTGGATATATAGAGGATTTGTTTTTTCTTTCTCAATTAAGTTTTGGTTAATCTAGCAGCTTATGTGACATAGTCTGATTTGCTGCTTGCTTCCTTATCTATATAATCTCTAGGAGTGAACATGGGCAAGTTAATCAGCAAGGTTTCGTTATATAGATGTCTGTTGGGGGAATTTAGAGCATGGTAGGTGGTGAAGAGGTATTTCTTTAATCTGAAGTGGAGACTGAGGATAGTTGCTTACTCTCTAGTCCATTATTAGCAGAGTGCCAGAGGCATGGTAGAGCCTAAAGGCAAGCTTCTTTGCAGTCACACTCGTTTAAAAGTAATTTGTGATGAATCTTGTTATAGATCTTAAAAGAACGTTAAAAGAAACCTCATGTGTTTCTTTGGAACACATTTGGAAGATTTGAGCTCCAGTTGCGATTTTTTGGTTCACACATCAGCAGATAGTTTCAACCCAAACTGAGCTTGTTTTAGGTCTTAAAAGAAACCTCACGTGTTTGAAGTTTTGAAGTGATGATAATATGAGGAAAGCAGTACTCAATCTGGGGTTGGTATGCAATGTGTAAGCAAAGAGGGGGAGTTTGTCCATCAATCTATTCTTAAACTGTGCTTTTTCTGTGGACTAGGGTTGTTCGTGGTTCCATTTGAAGATAGTTTCAACCCAAACTGAGATTGTCCTTTAAAAAAATCTCAACCCAAATCCAAAAAAAAAAAAGATAGTTTCAGTTTGACATCATGTTAAACATGTTTGAAACTAAGTGTGCGAACTCCTCACACTAATGATAAGCTTTACCTCCAATAACAAAATAGATAGGAAAAATAGACAAGGATTGTGAAATGATCCTCCATGATCATATGACCAAAACCATATAATATAAACCTAGATAATTATTAATGTTTAAAAGAAAGTGACGGAGTGCTAAACTCTGATATAGGCCCTTGTCTAGAATCCAAAATCCATCAGCAAAGGCCAACTTGAGCAAACTTCCACTTGCTGTCTTTAAACCAAGTGATTATTCGATCTACAAGGATTATATTTAATAAAAGTTGTCAGTTTGGTTGGGTGAGTCCGTCTCAACCAATATGCCGAAACCAAAGCGAATGTGTTAGAATGTCCATCAAAAGAACTTTAAGTTAGGTGGAGGAAGATTATATATGTAAGACCCGTAGAAACACTATGGACAAGGCATGTGAGATACTTGAACACTCCATCTCACTCATAAACTGAAGTTAGAACAACATGTGGAATTTACAAAAGGGCAACCACACATGCCAAATAAACTGGGAAGGAATCCAATTCTGATATCATGTTAGAATGTTCGGCCGAAACTTACTTGGGAGAAGGTAGTAAGACAAGATTTGATGGAGTGGGAAATAGATTGGCGTACGGTTTGTCTCAGGACAGAGTGGAGGAAAGCTATTCGCATTGTAGATGGAGGGATTTCCTATGTTCCAGAGTGCCCTGTTTAGTCCTTTTTATTTTATTTTATTTTATTTATTTATTTATGTTTTATTTTATTTTCTTTTATTTTTGTGGTATCCATGTCTTTGCTTTTATTTTAGTATATTTTATGCTTTTCGCTTTAGGTTCATCGACTTCCGACCCCAACTGGTTTGGGATTAAGGTGATGTTGATGTATTAAGTGGAGGGAGATTACATATTAGGCCAATGGAACCCTATAGACAAGTGACATTAAACCTTCACCTCTCTCATGTGCAAAACAAACTGACAATGGCATGTGGAATGACCAATATTAGAATGTTCAAGTCAAAAATTTAAACTATTAGGTGGAGGTACATTGTGTGTATCTAAGGCCCGTTGAATTCCCATAAATGATACTTTAACACAATGAAGCAATTACAACAATTTCCCAACTCAAAATTGTGATGAAAACGATTCAGTTATTTTTTGATATCAGTTTTATAGTTTTTTGGTACCTGTCCTACAGACCTTTAAAGTCTCTGTTATCTATTTGATTGGGAGTTGAAAGTGCTGAAGCCTGTGAAGTTCTTTCTTATTTTCGGCAGTTCTCCGGAATACTTAAGGTAAACCTGACAAATTTTGTGTAGAGTATTCCAGATTTCAAGGGAGAATCTTCAGATATTAAAACTTAGATATGCCTAGAGCTAAAGTTAAGAGTAACAGCAGACATTTCTATTTATGCCTCACACCTCGTCCATAGTAAATTTTACAGTGGGTTATGGTGTCGGTACAATGATCCATGGCTGATCTACTTTTGGGACCGGCATGACAAATTCTAAATCCTTAGGTAGTTATGGATGGAACATAGGATGATTTTTCATATAAGTCAAGCTTAGAGCGGACGGGAGGAGGGAATTCACCTTTTAAATGAGTCGAGCTTAGAGTGGATGGAGGGAGGGAGATGGAGAGAAAGAATTCTCTCTCTCTCTCTCTCTCTCGCTCACACACACATAAAGATGATATGGCTTGATAACATGCTGGACTACTGAGGTCTACCTGCTTGAGCATGGAATAAGTACCTTGCAGGCAACATGTAAAGATATATGCGGCCCTTAAGTTTCTCAGTTGATGACAGTGAACTGAGTGGACAATCTGAGTAAAGTGTCAAAGGACAGAGAGGTTGCAACTTGGATTAGAAGTGTGAAGGATGTTGTCATGGATTTCATTGTTTTTCTTGTCTGCTTATCGAGTATTGTAAGTTCTGCGATGATCTGTTGCCTCACCTGAAGGGCGTTAAAACCTCCTTTATCCATCTCAATGCACGCCGTAATGCAAACTTTAGTTGGTAGGTTGACTTGAATAAGTGGTGGTTGTACAGAATATGGTTGATCAAGTGAGAAGTGCAATATTTACTGACAAGAGTGAAATTTTATTTTTCTGTAGACTGTATTTTTGGTTAATAACATCACTAAGCCCCCTGATGGCACCGCATTTCTCTCATTTTTGAACGGTCGCTCTTCCCATGGTATTTGCAATCCCAATTCCGGTAGTCTCTTCAGTCATATGCGACGGTGCATCCCCTCGCTGGAGTTGTTCTGCAATTCTAACTGAAGGAGACATCTCTCAATGGTTGGGCTGTAGGCACATGCTGACGGCAAAACTCTTGTCCTTCCTGCAGGCCATTTACAGGGGTGCCATGAAGGGCAAGCTAATTGTGAACTGTCCCCTTCCACCAGAGAGAATACCGAGATATCAGTTGCTGTACAAAGACATATAAATAGCACATTTCATTTCATCACTGTCCTTATCTTGTGTTGTGGATATGAAAGTTCGCATGACCCAACTACTTTCTTGGTTTATTAATTGCGACTAACATTCACTGCATCTTGGTTGTCTTACTGCTCTTGATAGCTTTGCTTTTCTTGGACAATCTTCCAAAATTCTGGATCGGTTAAACCTTTGCTTTCCACAAGTAAATACCCAGTTGGCACATATATTTTCTTTTCTCTGGACGTGATGTGATAAAAGAAATAGGTTTCTTGCATGGGCAATGAATGCACTCTCCGGAGGATTAGACCGAATATGAAAGCCGACTGATGTGGCTGTCGATCAATTACAGATCTGCCCCTGTATTTCATTCTTCTTTTCTGTTTTGATGTGACGATGATGAGCAACACCATGCATCATTTTCAAGCACAACTGAATGAACAAAATGATAATTCCGTCAAATACCGAGGCCATCAAGAGCGCGAGCAGCATAAAATATGAAATGTGATGTGGTGCAGACACGTGGGGAAAATTGTACGATAAGTCTTGCATTTAACGCCTTTTTTTTTTTTGCCAATTCAATTTTAAACATTTTCATCTTTTACCAATTTGGTCAATCTGCCAATTTGATTAGAAATCGCTGACGTGGCACGATCGAAGTTGACGTAAATAATTAGTAGCCGAGAAAAGAAAAATAAAAAAAATCAAAATATTATTAAAAATTATCCACGTCGGCGTCAATCGTGCCACTTAAGATGGATTTTCGGCCAAAACTAGCCAAATAGACTTAATTGATAAAATGTGAAAATATTTTGAGACGTAATTAACAAAATTAAAAATTTAAATTTAAGTTTTCGTAAACGTGTTCATGCAATAATACGCAGAATTTTTCTGGTGGCGTTCCACTTTCGCGTGATTTTTGCTTGGTCCAAAAGGGGCAGACGTGACGTGACGCGAACCAACCAGAAGCAGTTCAATAGATGACTCAAGTCTGAATTTAGCTTAGGTTTTCCAATGGCTCGGGTGACTCGAAGGTTCTCGCATGCTTACGCTCTGCCCATGACATGAAGGCGGGGATTGAGTAAATCCCGGCTAAGAAAGTTTTCTGGTTTGCGCTCTGCTTTACATTAGTTTCCTTGTCTGAAACGGCAAGACGGGGGATGCAAGAAACAGCAATGTAACGTGTCACGTTCGTTGTCTGGCTGGTTTGGGAATTTGAAAATGTGTACTTTTCCTCGCCTATAGTGCACAATCTAGATCATTAGTATTGTATCGCGACGACGGGTCCTTATCAGCTTGGGTTTGAAACAACTGATGCGTTTGTCTGAGCCATAGAGGCGCATAAGGTCGAGCTTAAGGTGTCGGACCGGGCTTGATGATCCGAAAGAATACAATACTATAAAAGAATGAGAATATGCGGTCTTATAGACTTAATCTCTTAAGTGAAAATTGATCTAAAATCTCATTTAACCGGAGAAAAATACACCGCAAGTGCCAAAACTTGTGTACAGCGTGCACTTTAGTGCCAAGTTTTTTGAAAATCGTTCACTTTAGTGCCAAGTTCCATCTGAAGCATACGTGGCTCGCCGGAAAGTCTACGTGGAGGACGACGTGGCTCACCGGAGGCCGATTTAGCAATTTAAAGAGCAAACGACGTCGTTAAAGCTGAATTCACCCAAACATAAATCCTAAATCCCCAAATTGAACCCTAAATTACAAACCTCAAATCCCCAAATTCAACCTCAAATTACAAACCCTAAATCCCCAAATTATAAACCCTCACCCACGGCGACAAGGGAGGGACGGCGGTGAGCGAGGGAGGGCGACGAGCGAGGGAGGGCGACGAGCGAGGGAGGGCGGCGAGCGAGCAATGGCGGCGAGCGAGCGACGGGGACGAGCGAGCAACGGCGACGAGGGAGGGGCGGATGCAAGCGAGGGACAGCTGTGAGCGAGCCATGGCGGCGAGCAAGGGACGGCGGCGACTCCACGAGAGGACTTCGGTTTCCACGGCCGACCGGAGACCAATGACGACATCGTTTTTCATTTTCACCCTTGCACAAGCCACGTTGGATGTCTACCGTGGCAACTGCTTCTAAAAATTTTTCACATAAGATAATAAAGCAAATTGAAAAATCCACGTAATTCATTTGGCTAGATTTTGGTTGGATTGGCACTAAAGTGCACGATTTTCTCCGAACTTGGCACTAAAGTGAACGTTTTGAAAGTTTCGGTACTAAAGTGCATGCCGTACACAAGTTGTGGCACTTGTGGTGTATTTTTCCCCATTTAACCGATACACCATTTGACGAGTTAAACGCGTATTGAACTCGATCAATTTCAAACCAACTTGAGTAGGGCAGTCATCGTCATATTCATCAAGTTTTTACTCACTAAATGTTTGGGCTTATAGCGCCTTTCCAAATAGCTACGTTTGAATTCTCTACTTGGCAATTTTAAAGCTTCATTGGGGTACGAGAAAATGGTATAAATAGTCTCTTAATTTGGGCCTAACGTGGGATGTTATTTTTGAATTTTTATTTATTTAATGTGATCATTTAATTATTCATGGTAGGCAAAAGTCAAAAAGGTGTGTTGTGTATGAGATGTTTCACGCTTCCAATGTTAAGGTTGAGAAAAAAGCCAAAGGTCAAATCAAAGATGATTTGATTTTTGAGTTCGATGGAGCGAAGGAGTGTTCCCCGTGATTTGAATGCATTAGAAATCGCCTGCCTTTGTCCGCGCGTCTTTACCGCATAAATTTGCTTAAGAACTTTTCAATGAATATTTTCATCTCATTTGAGCTGACGTGAGGGGCCTTTAACTTTATCTTTTCTTAATCTTTATATTTTGGCAAAAAAAAATACAAAAAAAAAAAAAACACACGCACACGTTTTCATTTGATTTAAGGATTTATTCCAAATATACTAAAATTAAAATGTCTTCATCAGAACGAGTTTGAGACAAAACCACACCGCGCCACAAATATCTTGAACTCAAGATTATGATATATAAACGGTACGATATGCATACTATAGATTTGCACATGAACTGTTGTCTTGGTTTCAGACTTACACTCGTCTATTTATTTTAAGAGAAAAATACCACAATTGATCTCTAATGTTGTCAATGACTAAAATCGATGACTTGTCCCTTTCACATTTACTCAAGTGCCCTCAATTTTTTTTTTTTGCAATTACGATAAGAATAAAGTCTAAAATGGTAATTTGACCCCAAAAAAAAGTCTAAATGGTAATTAAAATGTCTCGCAATGGGTGTTTTTTTTTTTCCGTTTTTGGTTCATTGAGATAATAGCACAAATGATCTCTGAATTTTGCTCTAAATTGCAATGTAGTTCTTGAATTTTTAATTTGACCAATATGGTCCATGAATTTTAGTCAAATGTGCAATGTAGTTCTTAAACTTTTAATTTGACCAATATGATCTATAAACTTTTAAAACATGTTCAACTTTGTCCATAAATTATAAGATGATATTCGACGTAGTCCTTTTATTAATTCAAGTTCAAGGACAACTTTGAATATTTTTTTTATAATTTAGAGATTAAGTTAAATACGTTTTAAAAGTTAGGAGACCACTTTGAACAAATTGAAAGTTCAAGGACCACATTGTATATTGGGCTAAAGTTCATGGCAAATTAAAAGTTTAGGGATCACATTACACATTAAGTTAAAGTTTAAAGATCATTTGTGTTATTTTTCTTTGGTTTTAAGATGGGGTAATTAAAAAATAATAATAAATCGTGGGCGGTTACTCCCAACGTGTATGATGACGAGTTTAAAATTAAAAATGATTGAAATCACGAAAAAGGCCACGCCCTTTATTACGTTTTACAAGTAAGAAAGTACCAAAGAAAGAGACAGGCAATGAATTGACCAAAATGCCCCTCACTCCGACGGTTAGCTCCGACGACTGGTGATGACGCTGCTCCTCAAATCCAGCGCCACTCGCCCCACTCTCTCCTCCCCCTCAACACTCCTCCCGAACGTGCTGTCTCTGTCTCTCTCTCTGTGTAAGAATTTTGAAGAACATTCTTGGAATTTCCCTCGACTTCTCCTCTTGCCCCTCTCTCTCTCTCTCTGCGCGTGAAGAATCTCCACTGGATCTGGAGCATCAGGATCGAGTCGCGCCGGAAGTCGCTGCGGCGGCGATGGCTGAATCGCCGGAGGGCAGTCCGAGCTCTCTCCCCAGCTCCTCCGAAGTTCTGGTGACAAAAAACGGCGACGTCGGCGACGGGGGCAAGCAGCTGGACAATGGAGAGGCGCCTGGTGCTACCGAGGCTTCCAGTGATGGTGAAGGTGGCTTTCCAGGTGTGTTTCGTAATGCTCCTGTCGAGCTTGAAATTGGTTGTGATGATTAAGCACGTCTGATTTGACTGTCTCGAGAAATCCGGAGGAGAATCTCCGTCGTGCTTTGTCGGCTAGACGAGGCGAATTCCGCGTGCTAGATTTCGGAAGGGCGTCGGTGGAGCCTTCTTTATCTGATGATGATGGCGGTTGTTCGGGGTTCGGACTTACCGTTCGCTGCGTTACGGGGTCGGGGAATCGATGGACTTACTTATGCTTGCTCTTGCTCCGAAAGGACATTGATAGATTTATCGTATAGGCAATTCTACTAGAAAGTGGTGGGTCGATTTCTGGGGTATCAATTAAGATTCCTATGTCAGACAACTGGATGATGAACAATGACAAATGAGTTGATAACTTTGAAGAGAACAAGTTAATGACAAACTCGATTAAGTTTTCATTGGTCCTTAAAGGAAGAAATTAGACCGTCCAAGCAGCATAGTCCATGGAAGTACCTGCCTTATTCCTTCGACACTAATAAAATACCCGAAAATCTTCGAAAATATGGGGTGATTTTTGTGTCCTCCAATTGTATCTCTTCTTTGTGCTCGACTCTGAGGCAGAACACTGTCCTTCTTTGTGCATAACCACGGTTGCTGTACCACTTTTGGGTGACCTGCACAAGCAAGCTTATTATAGAGAATCAAAGAGTTACTTTGACATGCTACTTTTCTGCTATTTTCCTAGAATCGCTCTTCGCCTCATGAAGTGCACATTCTGTCCCGAATGAAACATCTCAGATTTTGGTAGCCATGCGAAAACGTCTTTTTTCTATAAGTAACTGAGGTCTTCTTTGAGTTCGCCTGAGTGTGTGGTAAGCATAAGATTCCACTGAGTCCCTGTGAGAGTCCAACCTTGGTATTTATGGGAGAAGGTGTACTGTGTGAGTATGCGTGAGTATGATGAGAAATAGTGGATGAGTCCATCAAGTGTATTTGTCCTCCTGTGTTTGTAAGATACTGTCATTTGTGAATAGATATAAGATGGTCTTTCGTGTGTGAATGTATGAGTGTGATCAGGCAGAAGTCCGAGAACTCTTGAGTTGAGATTGAGAAGCTTATGTTTTGTCTTGCAGTAGTATTATTATTATGGTATAGTCTCTCCGTTGTACTACTTTTTTTCGATAAGTTCTTGCATATCGTTGAATGTGAGTAAGCATCTTGTAAAAAATAGCTGCTTCCACCTCAATTTTTGAAACAATTCTTTTTATCTGGCCTCCCATTGAATGTTTTCACTCGCTAACTTTTTTAAGGCCATTGCATATGCTAATGCATTTCCATATAGTTGTCTTATTTTGGTCTCAAATGGGTGAGTATTTAGAAAATTGCGTTACTTGGTGGCCAAAGTGTTGCTTCCTTTTGTGGAAAAGAAAATTTCTCTCTAATAAACGAAATATGCTATTCAGTTTGGTTTTATCAAGCTTGATGATATGTGTTTATTTTTTTCTAGTTTTCTAATAAATGTTACATTACATAATATGCTTGAATTTTCTTTTTCTGAAGTTTGGCAGCTTCCAGATCTGGTGCTTATCTTTGTTTTGGTTCTGTCAATATCCATGTTAATAGTTGTTTGAGCATGTTTGATGCTACTATCGGTGATGGCCTCTTTTTAGTAATCATTTTGCTGCATCAAAATTCAGTGATCGAAGCATGCTTTTAACTGAATAGTACGTGAACTCTTTTGAAAGCTTGAAAGTATGATTTGGAATGTGTACTCTGTTATGTCTCCTTATTGGAGACAATTGGTTATTTTGGGTGAACTTACCTTTCTTATGCTTAGGAGTAAGATATGTTAATGCTTATCTGAACTTCTTTCAGGATTTTCTCACAGGATCATGTCTAAAGTAAACACCTTGCCTGTGGAAAGGTTAATACTGAAAGAGAGGAATCAACTTCAGACCAGGTTAGGTTGGAAAGAGCGAAGACTGAGAAACCAATGCCCCCTAATATACTTGCTGAAGAAGCAGCCCAAATTTTTGATGACAAAATACCCGTCCAGCAGAAGGTATGATTTCTGTGCTATTTGTCACTAATCTTTTATATGTTTATTGGAAGAATGTTCATCGTATGGTATGCTTGTTCCTTTTTAACATTAGTGCAAGTGGGGGCCTTTCTTTGCATGGCAAATTTCATTTATCTCCAGAAGAAATAACTTCTTCCTATGAAGAAACTAGACGTGCTACATCTATCTTGTGAATGGTCTCTGTAGCTTTTGGGACTATCATTGTCAGTTTTAGTTTAAAAGGTCTATCAGTGTTCATTTCCATCAGAGGTTTTGGGATGATTACCCAGCCCAAAGCTATTATTTAGTCAACAAAAGATGCATATGTAGTGAACTACTTTGGCAGGAAAAAGAACATCAGTCATGTTTCAGAGAACTTATCCTGCTTCACTTGTATGCAGTAGGCGTGATGTAAAGTGTGTCCAATGCTTAAGTGCTGCAAACCAAGTCTTTGGCAATATTATAGAAATGGTTTTTCTAGAATTGTGTACTCAAAAATTACGTATTGTATTGTTATTATTCTTTGTAGATCATGCGCACCTGAGATTTTCATTGAAGTGTTAAAAATGTGCAGATTCAATTGTTGAGCAGACTAGCCACTGTGAAAGATAATGGAACTGTTTGAGTTTGAAGTTCCAGTTGATGTTGAAGCTAACTCTCTGATGTTAGAGATGCTTGCAATGAAGTTGTCAATAATGAGCCCCTTGATGCCATGGATCTTCCGTACATACCGCCTTTGCAAATTGTTATGCTCATTGTGGGTACTCGCGGGGATGTGCAGCCTTTTGTTGCTATTGGCAAACGCTTGCAGGTGAACCAGCTCATGTATTCTTGTTCTGAGGCTTCTATTTGATCATCATTGCTTTCATGATACTGCCCCTCTTTGATCAGCAAAATTTGGAGAATTTTGAACTGGATATGTTACGAGGTTAAATGCGTCTCTAGAAGATAGCGCACATATACATATTAGTTTGGTGTCTGAGGGA
Organism: Psidium friedrichsthalianum; assembly: GCA_019149425.1. NCBI lineage: Eukaryota > Viridiplantae > Streptophyta > Magnoliopsida > Myrtales > Myrtaceae > Psidium > Psidium friedrichsthalianum. The sequence continues at coordinate 30,714 of JAGVVM010003395.1, forward strand.
CCGTATTAGACTGCGGAGCTATCAACTGCAAGTGAATTTTAAATGACGACTATAATGAAAGAGTAGGAGCTCCCTTCTGGGAGACTCTTCGGCAAATTTGGAGACTTTACGAATTTTCCTTCTCTTTTTGATGTTACTATAGATGAATTAGATCATGTGGACTTGCCCGAATTAAAACTTTGGAGCATAGGGGCAATGTCACTGCAAAAATGGCCGTTGCGGCATCACCAGCCTGAATTTATCAAAAGTAATTTAGTTTTCCTTCACAAGCTTTTTTTCTATCATCCTAATTGTCTGCCTCCTTTTTCTATTTCGGTATAAACTTTCATGGATATTGAAAGATGGGCCTGCTCATGTTTTCGCTTTATGAATCTGGCATGTCAATTTGGTGCTATCTCTGGATCAGTCACTTGTCAAACTTTTGTTTGGTACAACATCTGCATGCGGACTATGCCATCGTGTTAGATTCAGCGACTCATTCCGAACTTTAAATGAGTTT